>VZTL01021788.1:0-11381 GCA_013400535.1 Scopus umbretta
AAAGGAGGAAAAGGAGGAAAAGGGGGAAAAGGAGGAAAAGGAAAAGATCTCCAGGAGGTAGCATTATTCTTTAAGTTTTTAATGTTTTAAATCTCCTTAAATTCCTTCAGTGAATTCTGACATCGTCTTGTGTAACTAAAAGCAGACGTCAATAAAGTTAATGATTAAAAAAAATGTTATGTATCTAAACCCATGACTGAATCTATGAAACACCTGCTAACTGCATGTTGTTTTGCACACAAAGTAAGTGAACTTTATGTCAACAACCAGCCACCTTACTTCAGGGCAAATGCAGAGACAGCAATGACTAGAAGTTTTGATAGAACCTGACTAATAGTTGAAACATCCCTAAACTGATACTACATCTTCGTCCCTTCCTTCCTCCCTCTTTTCTCCCTCTCTTGTGAAGTTTTTATTTTCATGATTAAGTCTTAAGCCTTCTTGTTGCCTTCAACAACAGGATGGATCAGGTCATCAAACCAGACATTCCCTTCTCTGAACTAAACCTAGCTTCATAGCCATTTTAAAAACTCATCTCTAATTTAAAAAGAGGGGTGAATTAGCAGAAATTGCCTTTATTTTGCAGATGTATCAACATTCTGTGTTTCTATGAAACATAATAATATACTTCTAGAGTCTTTCCTGATTTAACTCTACCAAAACATACTCTAATTTTTCAGCTGTAAGACCTTTTCTGACAAAAGACTTCAGGAGACTGGTAACCTATTATACATTCTAGTTCACTGGTTATAAGAAAAAATACTTAATGTTTTGTGGGTTGTCTGTTGCTGCCTGACTGTGTTTGTATGCTGGCAGGAAAAAATAAACCCAAGAACTTTGAAAAATCATTATTACTAAGGAACTACATTGTAGCCTTTTGAATTAAACTGTACAATTATCACTAAATGTTCTGTCCGTGTAACAATCATCATTATATAAGGTTACTGATCAAGCAGAGTGATGTAGTCAGCTCAGTAGACTAACAAGATTTTTTTTCAGAAATGCAACAGGTGGGATGGATAGAAGAAGGTTTCCTCAAAGATCAGGTGACATTTTCAGCTATTTAGTCATAGAGGCCAGAAGAGATGGGTTACTGGTACTTATGCCAAAAGACATGTTGGCATGGTGCTTAAGGACATGGTTTAGTGGTGGATTTGGCAGTGTTAGGTTTATGGTTGGTCTTGATGACCTTAAAGGTTTTTGCCGACATAAATAGTTCTTTGATTCTATGATCATTGGTGTAAGGAATTTTTCCTTGGTTCAAACTTCTGACATTTACTTTCTCCTCCCAATCTCAAAGTGGCTGCAGATTCTTAGAGTATATTGAATACTAGAACCTCAATAGAAATACAAATCAGAATAAACGCAGTTGCGCACCATTTTGAAACATTAGTAAGTATAATGAAAAATGTCTCCTTCTAACATCTTACCTCCATTGAGGCTGCCAGTGTCAGTGAAATCTCTTCACTTCCAGATGGCATTTATTTTCAAGCACACAGATCAAACACAAAGTTTCACAGCTCTCATTACAGAAAACAAGTAACTTTTATTCATCCATCTTTTATGAAAACCCAGCCCAGGTACATTAGTAAAATTTATTATTTATTTCATATTACTTCTTTATTACTATCTCACAGAATAAGAGGAAACCTTCATTTAATCAAACAGTTTGTGGACTAATATATTAGCTATTTATCTTCTGAGATTTGGGGATAAATTTAGAAGGAGACATGGAATTACTTTAAGAATTAGGGATATTTATTCACAATCAGCATCTTTAGCATTTAAAAGCTAAGGACTGAGATATTAAAGGCCAAATACACACTTACGGAAAGGGGGACACACATGAAAGGTGTGACAGAAAAAGTGGGCCAAAAAAATATGCAAATAAGCAAAAAATTGAGGAAAAAATAATTTTAGCTTTTGCTACTGAAGTTAATGGAAACAACACTATGTCTCTATGCCAAAGTGTGGACTGCTAGTAGTTAAGTTGTGTTGCTTAAAATCAACTGTTGGTAAATGCTTGGCTGCAATCCTCTGACAGAAGTACAAAGCAAGAACAAATTCTTCTAGGAGTTTAATGATTAAACACTGTTTAACACTTTAGAAAGCTGTTTTCTTTAATAACTAAGATAAGCAGTTTGGGAGAGATTCAGAGCCCAGTGAGGGTTTGTGAATAACGTCAGTCAAGAACTCTATCATCTTTCTTTACTTTTGGAAGACTGTAGCTTCTGCTATATCATTGCTATTGTTTTTTCTGTTTGTTAAATTGCATAGGACTACCCACTTAAGCTCTAAAGAGTTTAGAGGTTCCTATTTAATTTATTAATATCCAATGTAATTGATAAATAGATGCTTCTTTATTTCATGATAAGCACAAAAGGACAGGATGAATACTCTATGTGAAATGGCAGGCAAAAACTCTAGTTTTCAATTACATTGACATGAATTATAGATAGACTATAACAAGAGATTTCCATTTTGCAGGCCTCTAGCTAAAGAACTGCAGCTCAAAATGCAAGGTTAGAAATGGTCAGTTCTGGAAAAAACACTGCACTGTTTTAGCCAGCTTTGCCAATGTTTTACAGGTTGCAGTATTAGTAAGACTAAGTTTTAGCAGATAAGAGTCAGCACTGCTCTTTCACAATGTAATAGCAAAACATTTTCAGTGCTAGGATATCAACAGATGTGATTTCAAATGTGAAGAAATTGTTCTTAAAAGTATTTTTGGGTTCTGAATGACTGCAACTGTAGGTACTTCAAAGTCTTATTTCCTTGCAGAGGTTTATGTATGGATTTCCTAACTAAAATTGCAGGGAAAAAAGTAATTAAATTTTGAAATACATGTTTCCCAAACCTGCAGTTTGGGAAGTAGCAGATCAAAATCATGAAAGAGCAGATAATATTGCCTACAAGGTCTATTTGCAAACAAGAAAGTAAATAACATCAATATCAATTGGTTCTTCAGATAATTGACTGGGCAGGTCCTCATATTGGTTACAGATATGTGGGTGCCTCAGATTTCAGATATCATCTAAGTGATTTAAGCCAACTTTATTCTGCTCCTTTGAGTGTTATAGACCAACTGGTTAGACTGTTGAAAGGCATGTTTTACCTGCCATAGAGAAGTCTAGTATGAAATCATTTGCTCCATTATTTTGACTGTGAGACCTGGGGAAAAACCTGTTGCTCGAAGTCCTGAACTTTATTTAATCATCTGACTCATGGTGCTATCTACTATAAAATGTAGGGAGTTACATGAAAATGTTCTTATAATTTGTGGAAATGTTCCCATCTCTGGTTAAAAGTGGAAAACCAGGAGTTACTACATTTGTTCATATGTGTTCAGGCTATTTAAGTTGTGGTCACAAGTATAAGAAATTATTGTTAGTAAGAACTAGCTTTCACTTTATTTTTTTTTGTGCTTTGTCTCAATTCCCTCTTCAGTAATTTTCAGAATTGTCCCTGTCCTTTTTTGTTGTTGTTGTTTTCCTGTTGTAAAAGACTTGTTAATAAAACATGAAAGACGGGACTATCATTAATTCTAGTTCTCTCTTCTTGGATTCATGTCAAGTATGAAAGAAGAATCAAAACCAGCAAAGCATTTGACTTCAAATTAAGTCTTGATATGAAGTGTTTGGCTACTTCCTCTCACTGTTCATTATAAATTCATCCTGTTGAGAGAAGAATTTTCATTTGATTTAGATATTCTTCCTGAAGGACTTCTGAAAGGGAATGCTAGGTTTGGAAAAGGAGGTGTATCTCTTCCTTTTTGTATGAAGAGATACCAGACTAGTGTCTCTTATCTGTTGTGAGAAAAACATACACACTGAAAGTGGGGGAACTCTGGTTTTGTTTTTGGTTTTTTTTAGTAAATCTAGGAGACTGAAAAGTTTCTCAGCTTCTCTTTAGACTGGACATTGGTTTTGATAAAGAATGACTGTAAATCCAATCCTCTGTGATCTCAAGACCTCAATGTTCATCATTTATAGGCATAGGAACAGGCTAAATTAAGAGTAAAATGCTATTTAATTAGAATGATTGCAGACTGTGAGTTTAAAATGCTTTCATAAAGATGCTTTGTATTTTACTTAGTGTTAAGGAGAATCACACTCTCCTAAATTATCCAAGAATAGCTTCTGTGATTCTTTTCATCTTCAGAAAAACTTCACTCATCCTGGCAGTTGTCCCAACACAGTGTCTTCTCTCAGCTTTCAAGCAATTTCAGCAAGTTTAAAATATTTTATTTCTTTTCTGATACTTATATTCAGTTCCTCCCTTCCTCCCAGCAAGGGGCCTATCAACTCAGGAACACTTTTTTGTTTCTCTTATCCTTCCTGATTTTCACTTTCTGTTTCAGTTTCAGGTTCAGGTTCTGCTCTTCACAGCACTGGTTTCATCAAGTCTTGCTTCTCCTGCCCTTTCTCTCAGAATAGCATATCCAACAGCCTTTATTCTCTCAACAACTTTAAAATTCCAGTTTCAGCAATCTCAGATAATGAAAAATAAGCCCTCCTTTGTCCCTTTCACTTCTAGAAGATCTTCCTTGACAATGGATTTCAACAATATATTGAAATGAAGCTATCAAGGTAATTTTCAGGGCTGTCCAAACCTGGGACATTAAGCAGTCTTCATCGCTGAAATGTTTATCATTTCTCAGCCTGCATATGGGTACTAACATACTATCCAGAGAAAGAGGGTCCTTGCACAGCCTTAAATGGTTTCTCTAAGTCAGATCTTAATTTGACAAGGTATTTAAGTAAATATGCAAATTGTGCTGACTACAGTGCTTAAGCTGTTCTTCCCAGAAGCTAAGACTAAAAACTCAGACTGAAGTGAAACTTGCCACTTCTTCCCAGCAAATGAGTGAGATAGCAAAAAAATAAGGAAGCAAAGGTGCTTAGAAATGCTTCAGATGTGAAAAATATTGGATAAATAAAGAGTTTGAATTACTTAATTAGGGTGTTTATTTTTACATCTTATTTGTGGCCCCATTACTTCACTTAAGGTTATCATTGCTAAAGTAGGTCATTATTCTGTTTTATAATATAATGCCAGGGTATGTGACTTCCTATCTACTTAAAATGCATATTGTAGAGGAATACGCCCCAGGGAGTATTGTCACATACTAGAAATGGCTTTCCATATCTGATAAACTGCTTAGGTTTGAATAGTGGAGCAATTTCCTTGCCCCCCCCTCCGAAACGGACCAAATACACTTTGTATAGCCTAACTAAAATAATTTCAAGGTAGATTAGAAGCATAGGTTTGCTTTAGGTGAAATTCACTTTCCAAAACCTCAAAGAAATTTAAACACTGCACAGATCTTGTAATTCTCTACACACTAGTAAACTTTAATTCTTCTGTTCTGAGAATTTGTAGTCAATGGAGCACCCTTTATCAGTTCTAATGAGTGGCTAGTACTGAGGGCTAAGCTACTGTGTGGCTGTCACCACAACTAGTATGCGACATGTAGTGCCATATATCTGAATCTTGATAATGGATTTGTGTCGATTTCTAAATAACAGGAAAAAGAATGAGATTAATTATAATTCATCAGACTGTATAATAGACTACTTGGTTTAAATGGCTGCTTATTTGAGGATGGATGTCTACTCTCATCTGTATATTAAACATAAAAATATCACCTACAAATCCTATTTATATTATTAGTTCAAGAGTAGACATTTGGAACAATACATAACATAAATTCTCCTGCTATGTTCTTCACCATAAAAATTAGTTCTATATGCTTCACAGTGAATAAATCACTCAGACACTTGGAAAAAAAGTTCTCTTTTAGTATTCTAAATGTAATCAATAAACACAAAGTTCCCCATGTGTGGAGAGTCTAGGTCTAGTATACTGGCAATTTAACTATACAGCTGTACAAAAACTGTTGCAGCTCATTGATGCATGATTAATGTTAATCTTTTATATGGTATATTCTAAGAGAGACATGAAAAAAGCACAATGATCAAAGACCCATTTCATTCTTATGTTATTATTGAAGTTTAAATCTTATTGGAATAATAAGTCAGTTGCAAAGTAAAATTGAAGTTTCTTCCCATTGTTAGAATATCCTCTTTCATATTTACAATTCAAAGTTACCTATCTATTGGGCATTATCTCATACTAGAGAAACTTTCACTCCCCGCTAATTAAACTAAAGCCTTATTTTTATTATTGATTGGAGTTCTGTTTAAGGCTGTATTAGCAGGTGGTATATCCAGTTCTTCTTTAAGACATAAACCAGAAATTTTGCTCATAGCTATTTCAGCATTATGCTGTAAGAATTAACTGGGTTTTTTTTAATGATTTAATTTTGTACCCGTTCTGATTACTTCTGAGCCTAGATGCAAAAGTAGGTCTGATCATGTAATTGGCTCCACTTAGATTACACCTTTATATTTTTTCAAAGGTTCATTTATTGCCACAGGGCTTTCTTGGTCCAGCTATTAATATTTTTCTTTCATGCATCTAAATTAGCACCAGCATTGTAAAAAGCTAGACATACACAAATTCATTAAATCTATAAAATACATATTCCTACATATGCTTTTTTCATTAAAAGGGGGAAGAGGAAATTCTGTTGGGCTCAAAGAAAAAAGCACAAGGATAAGACATTAGATACAATGGTACTGATAAACAAGACTACAGAGTTTCTAAGAATTAACCTGAACAAGACATGACATTGGCATAAGCAAAATAGAATGTAAAAGTTGGTAAAAACAGATTTTATTGGTACATGGTTGAACCATAAGGAGGAAAAAAAAAAGTCTTCTCTAGAATTCTTTATGTCCTGCTATGCTGCTATTGGGTGTTTGGTATTGGGGGTATTAATGACTTGTCTGGATCATTTAAATGTTTGATGAAGACAATATAGGAGAAACTGCAGAAGTGGTGGTGGTTAGGCCCAGAATTTAGAATGCGTCTCAGCAAACTGAAAAAGTGTTCTGAAAAAAATAAGAATGATATTCAGCAGGGACAAGCACAAGATTCTATACTTGCTAGAGAATGATTAGCTCATAAGTGAGGAAACAGCTAATCAGGGGGTAGTTAAGCAGAAAAGCGCCTAGACATTGTTGTGATAAGGCAAATATGAATCTGCAATATCATGCTGTCACAAAGGAGTCAAACATCATACTGGGTTTTCTGAATATGGTGGGAACATGAAAATGGTAATAATAGCCTTTCCTTCCACACACGACTTTGGTTGTGGTCTTTTCTGCACTATATACAGTTCTGCACACTGTAATGCTGTGATACGGACCAATTAGAAACCCCCTGGAAAAAGCAGTTATAACTATGAGATGCTTAGAAATAGAGAAGAGTAGACTGGGGGGACACAAGAAGATCACAGAATCACACAGTGGTTGAGACTGGAAGGGACCTCTGGAGGTCACCTCATCCAACCCCCCCTAATCAAGCAGTGCCATCTAGAGCTGATTGCCCAGGACCACGTCCTCCCAGTTTGGTGTCATCAGCAAACTTGTTGAGGGTACACTCTACCCTGTCATCCAGATCATTAATGAAGGTGTTGAACAAGACTGGACCCAGTATTGACCCCTGGGGTACACTGCTAGTTACTGGCCTCTGACTAGACTTCATGCTACTGATCACCATTCTCGGCCCAGCCATTAAACCAGTTTTCAATCCACTTCACTGTCTGCTCATCCAGCCCATGCATCAACAGCTCCTTTATGATGATCTTACAGGAAACAGTGTCAAAATCTTTACTGAAGTTGAGGTAGGTACTATCCACTGCTCTCCCCTCATCCACCAAGCCAGTCACTTAATTTTAAGAGTTTATCAAGTTGGTCAAACGTGACTTTCCCTTGGTGAATCCATACTGACTACTCATTATTTTCTTTTCCTTCATGTGTCTGGAAATGGTTTTCAAGATTAGCTGCTCCACCACCTCCCCAGGGATTGAGGTGAGGCTGACTGGCCTGGACCTCCCTGGGTCCTTCTTGAAGGTAGGAGTGACATTTAACTTCCTGCATAATAATTCTTCAGATGTTCAAAAGATGGGTGTAGAGAGAGAAATAAACTCATTTCTATGACCTCTGCAGGTAAGCAGAAGAGCGATGAGTGCCAATTGCCATAAAACTGTTTAAGGCAAACATCAGAATCTTTTATAACTATAAGGATTACAAAGTCATGAAAGCCTTCACAGGAAGACTGCAAAATATGACAGTCTATTGGAGACTATTGTGCACTGTATAGTGACAGGCACCAAAAAAAAAAAAAAAACCACAAAAGTCCAAGCCATGCTTCTATATCCAAAGGTATTCAGACTCAGGAAAAGTTTTCTTTTGTGTTGTTTACTAGTGTTATATTTTAGGCCTCTTAGTAATGTAGTACACTTTGGTGTATCTCTTAAACAATAAAGTGAGTCAACATGTAAGTTGTGAATTAGGCCAGGTTGTTCAAATGTGAGATATTAATTCTAGAGTTATGTGATATCATCTGGAAAGACCCTAGACATTCCTGTCGAAGACCTATCAGTGAAAGCTGTTAGATGATACCATCTTGCTAAACAGTAAGGAGAGAGAAGAAAACTCTCAGACATAGAGAGCAACGAATTGCTATGAGAAACATCATGCCTGCTGTGTTACACAAGCCAGTACTTTTAAAATTAACAATAACACACAATGGGTACAAATCCCTCATCAATTAAAAGTTCAGTTTTGTATATAATCCATCAAACTGACATACAGATGTAACCTATGGCTCGTTGTCTCCCTCAAGTGGGTAATACAAGAACAGGGATTTATTTCTTCTAGACAAAGAGATTTTTTTTGGTTTTAGTCCATCCTGTTTTGACTCGTTCTTCTGTTTGAAGAGACAATAATTGATACATGCAGCCAGTTTGACCAGGCATGTGAGTATACAAGGTCATCATTAAAAGCTGCAACCAGCTGTGAAGAGCCAAAACGCAGGAGGTTTTTCCTTGGCCAAACTAATGACAACAGTTCTTTCTTTGCCCATGACCTGTACCAGAAGTCCTTATGTCATAGCAGTAGGACAGAGATTTCCTGAAAGACCACCTAGTGTTGTTCACAACCACAAGAGGATAAAAAAATAAAACAATGGCTGGCAGGAGTAACAAAATATTTGATTCTCTGCAATCTGAAGCCCCAAAAGTTTTCTTCAGTGTTTTCTGTGGCAGGGCACAAGCTGTGAACCATTCATCTTGAACAAGTGTCCATAGTTAGATTTCAGTCATTAATTTGGACAGAATTTGTTTAGGAGTGTTAAGGCTCAGCATCCAGAACCCCTAAGAGATTCTTTGGTCAGTTTTGGGCCTTTGTAGATCTGGAATTTTCAAAAAATTGCATGGGAACTCTTTTGAAAGATCTTAAATTCTGTCAGTGTTTACATTATCATAGCTGACCCAAACTGGAAGACAAAGCAGGAAAGAAAAAAAAAACCCTATTAAATATTCAGGTGTACTGAGTGCTAGTGATAGATTTCTGTTGGGAAATAATTTATCTGTCATCCTTAGGTAATTTCATTTTGGAAGGCTTAAAGGAATTAGGCTACAAGTTTACATTACTTCTAACTTCGAGGTGTAAATGCACCTGATGGAGTGGGAATGTGATAAACCCAGATTACTTCATTCTCTATATTTAGAAAATATGCTGGGAAAAACAAGCTAAACCAAAAAGCATTCTCACAAAGATCTTTGCAAATTTGTTTACTTTTTCATGGGGTGAAATTCTTATTGGCATTTATAAAACTTGTTTTAAATAGCTGGTGAAAAAATTACATGTATATTCTTATTTGATAAAGTTTTCCTTTTCAATGAAAATAATCAACAATAAAAAAAAGGCAAGCAAATAAGTTTGGTGTTTTTTTCTTCTAAGAGTCCAGGAGCTTGTGTGACAAATTCTCTGGTACACCTTATTTTGAATATTGACAGACTGGGCCTGTGCTTTCCTATATGGTTCTTTCTGGTGGTCAATACTGATAAAGTTCAAAGTTCCCACACTGTAACTGGGAAGAAACATGACAAGAAACTTCGTCAGTATTGAAATTACAGGGTTTTGCAGTAGTCAAAGCCTGAGAGAAGAGAATCCCAGAGCATCTTCCCATTGTGTCACCGACTTGCAGTCTGATCTTAGGCTTGTTGTTCCAACTTCCCTGCTCCAACATTCTTTGTTTGTGTAATAGGGAGACATATGTGGAGTCCCTAAATATCCCAAGTGATACGTGCTGATAACAGCACTGGTGACATTAGGAACCTCTTTCCTGTCTGAGGGAGGACCTCATTCTGCATTAACTGTTGTTGGCTGAGGAAAGCATTGAGGGTTCCACGTCTGGACAGAAATGTAACCCAGGCAACAAGGGAAAAGACTCTGCATCAATGTAGTCGAGGTGAAATGATTACATGAGGGTATTACACAATCTATCTGCAATATTAGAACCATTCTGGGGACTGAAACGCCACATCCCTTTTCTTCTCCTGCCTTCCTTTCTCTCATCTTAGAAAGACACCTTTGAGCCACATATTTTTATGTTTGCCTCGTTCTGTGTTTGCACTCTGGTCAGAAAACTCTGGATAGTAACAATGCAGTTGCAGACAGTGATAAAAGAGGAGGGACAGAATCACCGCATCACTGCTCGCATGGGAGTTTGCTCACTCGACCTCACACGCTTCCCACCCTTTGCCTGCCCACAGCGTTAACCCGCCTCGCCTTCCTGGAGATCGTGGAGATCCCTTGGTCACTCCCGTGGCGATCCCCGCGATTCCGTTCCCTCCTGCAGGACCCCACGGAGCTCAGCTTTCCGCCACGCTGTCCCGCTCACTTGCCCCACAAGCCACCCGCTTACTGCTCTCATAGCTTCTGCTCCCCAGCTCCCTTTACCTCCCAAGGTGGCATGAAGCGCTTTGCTTTAGCAGTGCGGGGGTTTTTTTAGGTTTTGTTTGGATTTATTTTATTTTTTTATTTTTTTTTTAACAAGCGTTATCTCCATTACAGCTCCAGGCAAATGAACTGACTAATGAATTTTTCTGTCGGCCATGGAAGTGCGCTGCGAGTAATTAAGGGATGTGCTGTGCTGTGGGGCCGATTAAGCTGCAAGTCACAGCGGCCAGAGCCCAATCGCGGCGAGCCCGTCGCGGTCTGTGCCGCCTGCGCTCGGCTCTACAATGGGATCATTGACTATTNATTTTCCGTGAGGAAAAGGCGAGGGGACGGGGATTTTCCCGTCAAACTGCACAGCAGGTCTGCCCGGAGATCAGACCTCGGGAAGGCTGCGGGGCGGGGGGGGTGGCGCGGGGAAAGTCCTGCAGCGCTTCCAGGCGTGTCCGAGCCGCGACACAAAATCGGGAGCAGGGGAGAACAGGCAGGCGCCCGGGGCGCGGGGGGGGC
>VZTL01021790.1:3199-16953 GCA_013400535.1 Scopus umbretta
GGGAAGGAGGGAGGGAAATAGGCTTAACACCAGAATAAGCCAGTTTGGTATTTCACAAGAGCTGAGCATGTTTCTCCTTTTGACAGCCTAGCAGGTATGCGATACTACGATAACCATCTGCCCTAGCAAAAAATACAACCTCAGATTTAAATTACAGATCTATTAGTCCCTGATGGCCAGTGAGATTTTAGGGAAAAACAACATGCCTGCTGAATTTTAGTTTCCTGAGGTAATACACTCAGAAGATTGTAATGAAGGCCACTGAAGCTTCTAATAAGGATATACAGATTAACCTTCTGAGTGTTGCAGATTCACTCAATAAGTACATGCTGCAACCATATTTCTTCAGATTGATCTACTCAGGCTGTACCCATCAACTGATTAAGTTATATATAACACTGAAAAGATCAGATGTCTTGATTTTTTTTTTTTTCAGTTAAAGGAATAAATTAATTGCTTTGGGATAAAGCCAAGTCTTGATTTACAACTTAATAAACACCCCTGTGCATTTAGCTTATATAATACTTGTTCCACCACAGGTTCTTCCGGTGCAAAGGGCATATTCCAGCTATGAATTTAAGAATCTTTACAAGATTAAAAATTCAACATGCAGGTGAAATTAGACAATTAGGAAGCTCATCGACTATGTAAATATAATCAGCACCTTCTGAAGCCTGACGTGTAGCAAAAAAGAAATGAATTACGAAAGGGTGGCGGCTGTCTGTCTGTGTCAGCAGGGTTAGTACGGAGCCAGCGCCTGCATCAGAAACCCTATTCTTGGCAGGTTTCTGCATGTTTCCTATGTCTTCTGGTAGACAAGCAGCTCAATGGTTAAGGCAGCAGAGTCATCTTCTGGGAGCAGCGGAGCGGCGGCTGGGTGCGGTGATGCCGCCTCCTCGAAGTCACAGGAGTAGTTGGCATGGTTAGAAAAGAGAGATAAGGTCATGGATGGAAGCCAAAACCTGCCAAAAATTCAAGGTCCGTTCACTGAAATAAAGACACCTTTGCTCTACAGTAAGACCAATTTAGGCTCTTTAAGCACGTTTTCTGTGTAGGTTTTCAGCTCAGCTTAGCAGCGACAGCTATGGAGGAAAGCGTGGTGTGGCGGGTAGGTCACAGTTACCCACGCTCACAACGGCTTCTCTGTGCACTGCCAGCGCACATTGTGTAAGCCTCCTAAATCCCCCGTGGGCATTCGGATGGTTCCCCCACCCACCAGAGGTGGGACAGAAACCATGTGCGCCATGGCTGTGAGCTGTTGTTAGGAAACCCCTTGCTCTTGCTGAACTTTCCATGCAGCCCAGGTTTCCATTTGACATTTTGCAAAGTTTACGGCAAAGCGAGCTCAGCCACCTACACAGATACGTGCGTTTCAAGGAGTCAGAAGTCAGGATCCTTACGTTTAAAGAAAAAATTTAATATGAAGACCATGACTCAAGTAGCAGCTGTGACAAAACTGTGCCTGTTTGGCCTGATCCTTTTCCAAAGGGGAAGGATTAGACCTTCAGAGGGGTTTTTAGATTAGGCAAATTAATTCCGAGTGCCATTATCATTTACTGCAGTAAATTTTGGGATGGGCCACCCTGGCACAGTTTCAGCACTGTGTGTTGTATATCAATATAGAGCCGATTAGACAAACCTTTGGTGATTAAAAGCATTTTATCATTATGAAGGTGTCTTTTGCTCCAGGGCATAAACCATTCAGCAAGTAGTTTCATTTTATTTCCTTGAGCTTTTTTAATTTTCAGCTAATTAGCTAGAAATACACCACCTACATCATGCTCCTTTTCTTGTTAGGAGGCTAAAATTTGCCTCCGCTAAGCATTGCTGTGGGGCATTTGCATGTTTCTTTAAAAAAACTGCTAGCAACTTGGTATAAAATTCATTCGCTCAGTAACTGGCATGCTGGGGTAATTATCAAAGACTTTCTAAGCAAGTTGTGTGCTCATTCAAAAGTAGTATGCAATTCAAAATGTCTGTTGTTCTTCAGCTATTAAAAAGTTTCATTTTTAAGAAGTCTCTAAAAGCAAACCCAACGTGACTTAAACACTTCAATGAGTTAACTGTGAAGCTATTTTATTCTAATGGGCTCCTGTCTCAAAAGACAGCCAAAATAAAACAGTATCTGCAGTCTTTTTTTTTTTTTTTTTTTCTGAAGGTTAGTGCGTTATCTTACTCCCGTTCTAAAATGTATTCCAAATGGCAGCTACTACTCTGTCAAGTGCTACAGGGCTGGAAAATGCCTCAGGATATCCTGAAAATTGATTTTCTGAAAAAGCTAATTCATCCTATATTTGAAAAGCTGGTAAGGGCTTCCCGTCACAGGTGTAAACAGGAAAGTTAAAATTAGCTCCCCTTCTCTTACTCCCTCTGCCCTAGCACTGGGTGAGCAGGGTGTAAGTATGTTCTCATGCTATTACATGGTACATTTACATCATAGACTGAAGTATATCTGCTTTTGCAGGCTCCACACCTGGAGGTTTTCAAGACAAGACAGGATAAAGCCTTCAGCAACCTGGCCTGACCCCATGGCTGACCCAGTTGTGTGCTGGAGGTTGGACTACAGGCTTCCTGTGATCCCATCCTATGTGAATTGTCCTATGCTGTCTTCCTGGATAGCCCATCTAAAAATCAGGAGGTCACACTTTCACCAAAAATGTCTCACCTTACTCCAAAAATGAGATCTGAAGACTGCAACCCTACCACAGAATCACAGGCCATGAATGAATGAGCGAGGTCCTTAACTAGCATCAGAAGGCTTTCTGTTGAAATGTGGTTTGTAAAGCAAGGAGGAAGTTCCTCTGAAAGCCTTCAGCACTTTCATGAGAAAATTCCAAGAGGTCTGTTTTTCCAGACCTTTTGAACAGTGCTTGTAAAAACTATGTAACATTGTAAATTTTAGTTTGCCTAGTTCTAGAGAAGGGGAAATATTTATCTTTGTTCTGCCAAATAATGCTTGATTATGGTACCTCCTGGAAAATAATAGCTTGTTGTATTAGAGTGCCTAGCTGGGAAACAGTTTCTTTGGTGTTTCAGTTATCAGTATCACGGTGTTCACGCAAAATTAATTGTGAATTTCTCAACTGTTTGAATTAAATGCTCTAAAGGCATTCACAAAGATCTTGAAGGATATGTTCTTCATGCTTGTCTTTCAGTTTTGACTGAAGGGACATGAGCAAATTGTCTCCATCCTTAGTATGGAGCCCATATTTCTCAGCTGCCCCTGAGTGCTCTTAGGCATTACACAGACTGACATCCCCCCCACCCCCCCCAAACCCTTCTTAGAGCAATTTTACTATCTTTTACATGACTACAAAATGTCAGAGAAGTAAAATCTGAATATTGTGCTTTGGTCTCTACACATCCCCTGAATGCGAGACAAACAAAATTCTGTTACTCCCAACAGCACTCTTGGTAGTAGAAAGTTCTGCACTGATTCAACATCTGTTGACAAGCTGTCCATATAAATCGAGAGCGAAACGAACTGATACATGAAACTGAGTGTGCCTCCAAAGTGATTCACAGTCTGTTGAAACAAGACACCATACTATTAAATATGTAATTCCAGCAGTGTTCTGGTTCCTCTTCCATCCTAAAAGACATGGAATAAAGAGCAGAAATATGGTGACATGACAGTCTGGCAGCTGCCCTGAAGCACAGATAGAGGAGGATTGAATGAAATAAAACACTATAGGGTTCTCTTAGCCAGTGTCAGTGTTAGACTACATGTTGAATGTTTGCATTGCTTATTAGGATGAATGGATGTATTTTGAACCCATTTGACAGCCTGGATTCAAACATTGAGCAAATTATGACATGGTATTCTTATCTGCTAGAAAAAAAAACAGTTGCTGAAAAATTCTAGGGCAAATGAGGGTGGAAAGTGGAATAAAGACTAGGCAGACTGACAACCAGACACTATAAAGTAGGAAAGAGACAGAAAGAGAACTACAGATTTAAAAAAAAAATCTAGTGTGGGCATTAGTCCCAAGTGTTTGGTCATCATGTAATGATTCACATATGGCCAGTGTCAGTACTGTCCTATGCCTTTGCATCTGCGTGAGGTATTAATACAGGGGCAGTCTAAGGCAAACGAGGTCAAATATTCTGTACTGGATCTACGCTGGCTAGCCTAAGATTTGGAAGCAATTTCACTGCTCATCACACACTTCCCTTTAGCTAGAAGTTGACATACATATGAAACAAAAGATAGCTTTTGAGGGGGCATAACCAAGAGAGGCCTATTATTGCCTGTTTTCTGCCAAAAATATTCTCACAGCTGGGTTTTTAGATGAAGATATTACACTGAGACAACGGTGGTTGCTCTGGTGGGCCATCTTCTTCTAGCTATAAACTTTTAGTCTAATTGCTATGCTAATGTAGCTAGAACTGTTGGCAGTATTTGATGGAGTTGACCATCATGTGTTGCTGTTTTGCATGAGGTCTAGCAGGGTGGATAAAGCTGCACATCTCATTCTCTTATCCCTCCTCCTAGCTGGATCATTGTTCGGAATTATGTGTGCTCCTGGTTCTGGGAACATCGTCACATAATAAAAGCTCTTAGTAAAGACTAGGAGACGAGATGGATTTGGGAGTCAGCAGCATGCATGGGCAATTAAATTCTATGTCTTCATAATAGCATAATCAAGCTTTCGAAACACTAAAGTGCATAACTTTACACACTAAAAGGAAGAGTAGCCTGGGAAAACTTAATATGCTTTTAATATTGGACTGTTCAAAGAGGAGGAGATCTGGAAGAATTGTTTCAGCTCAGGCTGGGAACTAGGCTTAGAGCTATTCTGGAAACAGGGGTGATGGCAGAAAGTTCTCTAGCAGAGGGGATTTCCCTCCTGTCACGTACCCACATCCGTTTTTCTTGCCTTCAGGCTCCGCTGCTGCAAAATGCTGTAGAAGAAGAGTGCAAGTGAACATCATGATGGAGCCCCAAGATCATAAACTCCTAACATATCTCACAGGTTTACTGCTAATTTCCCTTGGCTCAGCTCAGCTCAACTGTATATAAACCATGCTCTCCAGGATTTGGCTTACTTTCTCTCTAGTAATTAGGTTTCCCAGGAAAGTTTTTATTTATTTTTAGGAAACTTTTTTTCAAAACCAATCTAGTTTTCCCTCACCGATTTCATGCCCTTTTCTTCTTGTTCTTTTCCCAATTGACACAGAATAGCTTACTACCCTCTTTGTGGTAACCTGTCCTATGGTAAATTATTGCTTCCTACTAAGGAAACCACTACCCAGAGCAGATTGTTTCCTTAATAGCAAGAAATCATTCCTTCAGTTTGAATTCTGCAATGAATTTATCTCACTCATTAATTCAGTGTAAGCCACCTTCCTTCTGTCTCGGTCTCATCATAACCTGCCAAAGGTGGTTTTCTCAAGGATGCTTTAAATGACCCATTCTCCTGGCCAGGACTTTCTTTAGTTTTCTGACTACTGAACTCACCTTTTCCAGATGGTATCATAATTTTCCATGTTTCCATCTTTGGAATGAAATGTAAGAATACTTGATAAGTAACTTGGGACAGATTATGAACTTCCACAAATGCGCTCATGCAGTGCTTTCATTGCTAGAGACTGTTACTCTGCATCTGGAGAGGGGAATTTATCTATCACCTCACCTGTGAGAGAATCTAAAATAATTTTAGGGTTCCTCTTTATGTAGGAAAACATCTATGTGCGCAATTAAGCACTCACTAACAACCAATGGAACTGTAGCACAGTCTCAAGTGCCTTTCCTAGTACAGACCTGATCTGGGCTTCATGAATGGAACCATTGTTTATATTTATTTTTAAGTGTTTTTTAAAAAATGTGTGCTTGGGAATTTAATCAAATTTTGGAAAAGGAAAAGCTTAAAAGTTTTAATTGTTTTGTAATTTTGGGGATTATCTTAATTACTAAGGGAAAACTGCTATAAACAAAGCAGCCTGTTATTCTTTTGTTTGCTTTACAAAAAAAAAATGCTCTACTTCATAATAATTACCCCTTTAAAGCTAAATGCTTAGGTACAAAATATACTGTTTAGGAAATCTTTACAGTCAGTATGGCAAATGTTTGGCAGTACTTGTAGAACTAAAGCACAGATAAAACTATTTATTGTGTTGTTTATAAATGGCAAATTCTTGGTTAGTAGAGTTTGAAGTTTTTTTATTTGAATGTTAGATGGGAGAAGACATTGCAAGAAATGCAGGCCTTTGACACACTTAGCATCCTTAACCTAACATTTGAGGGTTGTCATCGACCACATTTTCCAACTACTGTCTTAAACTGGTTTTGATCATATATGTTAAGGTCAGCACATATATAAGCCTACATGCAAAGATGGTGTTGTATACTCTTTTGATTTATAAATATATTTGTATGTTCCTTTGTTTCAAATTTGCAGGTCAACTAAAAAAATCTGAGCTTATGAAACCAATTGAAACTTCCAGTGGTGAATTAAAGTAGCAGGATTTTTTGTTTATTTACCTTAATCTCTTTCACAGACATCAAATTGGTGTTAGGTACACAGTTGCTGCTTGTGTCAGTGTAATAAGACTGACTGCCAAGTTATGTGTTCAAAAGAAAATAAATGGAAATAGTCAGGATTTTCAGGATTGTCTACTGTAAAAAATCCCATATATTAGGTAGTTCACAGGGAGACCATTATTTGCAAATCCCATTGACACCCTGCTGTCAGAGGTCCATACAGCACACAGAACCAAATACATTCTCTCACTGCAGTTTGGATTTATTAACCTAGATCCAGAGCTCCACAACATGAAACTCGGCTCCTATTGTGTCTGCAGCCCGGGCCACTCCAGAGTTTTCACCTGTGATTGTTCTTCTCACACCCCAGGACCTGCAGAAAATTACTGCCACATTCTTTCTTCCAGGTGGAATAACTAGCCAGCTGCTAGCTGCCAGCTGTGAAACAACAAGATTTTACGGAGGACTGCTCGAAAACGATCAGCAGAAACTAACAAGATGGAAAAATTCAGGCTCCCACTGAATCACTGCCATTTTATGGGGGGTGGAGGGAGAGAAGAGAGACGTGTTAGTAAAGGAATTAAATAATATTTAATAAATGAGATAGGTGGCAGTTTGTCTTCAGATCATCTTTTCTTTCCAAGTGTCTGCAAACATGCTTTTAGAGTATGATTTTTAATATAAAGGTAAGGTAACCTCTATAGAATGTTGGAGCAGATGAGTTAGCAGCATTTGCTCTGGTCTCCTTGGCCCCAACAAGTGTATGCATAGTGCTGTAATACTATTTTGGGGCAGCAGGCTATAGGTATGATTTCCGTTCTGCCACCCTATCAGCAAAATGGGACCTCTCATTTAGCTACATCAGATCATGGTTTGCAATTGATAGATCAACTTCAAATAAAATGTATGAAATCCACCTTATGACATAAATGTATCTTGTATTCAGCACTAGCCTTCATCATGCTGCATTTTCTAGCAGCTGCCTGTAAAGATTACGTTATATAGAAAAAGAGACTTCTAAGCCATCAAAAAGGACAGAATGCAGTCCTTTAAGAAGGTGATGGTAGTATGAAACGTTGACATTTTCAATAAATGAGTTACAGCACCTTTCAGGTATTACGTTTGCCCCTGAGCATCCTTTTTCATTCCTGCATTGTTATGATCACACTTTCTGCTTCAGTAAGGTCTTTTTTTTCCCTTTTGTAGTGTTAGAAAGCCAGAACCACCACCATTACCTCTATCGCCACCACCAAAAGGTGGGACAATGTGACAGGAAAAGCTGCAATATCAACTACGTGCAATTTAATATCTTGAAGTGTATGGATAAAATGAGTTCTCCACCCTTTTAATGTATAGTAGCTTTGGGTGTATGGGTAGGTTGAGTATTCAGACAGAATGGCTTTTCTTCTAGTCAACAGGCTCACAAAGACTGATGCTTCATAATAATAAATATTCCTCTAAATGAGATCACAAAGTATCCTGTATTCCAGGAATGCACACTTTTGCATTTGAGATGATGTTAATCACTGATCAGAGCAGGTCAACAAATTTCACATTTCTAATTTCCACTGCACAGAGTGTAAATAAGTGTAAATATTTGCAAGTATTTGCACACAGCTATTGTAAAACCTATGGGGAACGCATGTCACACCAGTGGTAGCACTTTACGGTGCTGGGAAGTTGAGACCCTGTTGCCAACTAACAGCTTCTAATGGGCACAGGTAACACATTTTGTTCTGGCATGTCCATGCCCTCCTGCATGAGCTTGAGTAACTCTCATGTTAATGCTGCCAAAAACTTTGGGTTGAGAGTCCTGAAGGTAGTGGTGGCTGTGGCTCACTCATCACCCAAGCCAGCGCTCTCCTCCATATTCACAGAGGGTGAGTCACTTTATTTCCACAGAGAGTCTGACAGCCGCTGCAATTCCTTGCTTCTTCCGCTTCGAGCACATCTAGATCTTTATCTGTTTCTTCCAGGACTGTTTCTCAGAGGGAGTGTAAGTCCCAGAGATGCTATGCTTATTTGGAAATTCCCTTTAGCTGTTGTCAGTTCCTTGCTCAAGCAGCGAAAGAGCAGCTCCTCAGGCTCTCTCTGGCGAGACAGTAGCTGGCCAGGAAGACAGTGCAAAAAGTCTAGAGCTTCCCACTACACGTTAGCAAACCCCAATCAAATGCTACGTGCTTGGAGGAACTGCAAGGGAAAAGCTGTTTTATCTGTAATTAACTAACCCCACATTTAACTATACCTGTGTAAATCTGCAGGGAGTCTTCTGAGGCTGGTGGGGCCGCTCTAGAGTTACCTTGTGTAACCCCACAAGTTACCCCACGTAAAAAATGGGTGTGTGCTCAGGAGGACAGTGGCTCTATCTGAAGGTTAAGGTACACGAAAACATTTCAAGAGCTTGAGGAAGAAAATTAGTGTGTGAACATGAAAACCTGAGGAAGGAATGAAGAAATTAATTATCAGACCGAGGGAAAAACAAAGAAGCATGCAGAAAAACAATTAGTAGTTGAAAATACTCTTGAGTCCAGTAACCTTGGAGAATGCATTGAACTAGAGATGGTGGTTGCTGTCACTTAAGGCAATTACTGGATATCATATAAACCTTTTTTTGAACCCAGACAGAATTGTTTATGTTTTAGGAAGCAGCCATCAATAGTGAAATTAAATATCTGAATGAATGCAGGAACATGTTCTAATAAAACGTGAAGGAAGTAATCAGGGAAGATTATCAGTCTTGTCAGCCTGATATTTAGCAGTGATAAAAAAGAAAGCCTGGTGCCAATGTACTTTCCTTTCTGCAAGCTGAGCCTATCTAGCATAATATTAAATGGCAGAGACTCATAAAGGGTTTAAGAGCTTCTCTGCAGGATGGAGCTGAAGACACGCACAAAACTGAGATTTACACTAGATTATTAAAATGGTTTACTCTTAATGCCAAACCAGGGCATCCTGGGATCAGCAATAACTTCCCCTGATTGCACAGACCAGCCTCTAGTCACGCAGTTGACCTGAATAGGAGACTGACGGGTTGCAAAGAAGTGAGGCTTTATACTCTGGCCTAAAGGAAAGCAAGACTTGACCAGCCCAGGAAAGAAATGCAGGACCCACTTGCAACCCACTGATCTTTTTTTCCCTGTCCCCAGGGAACGAATGATGGCAGTGCCCAGCTACAAAATGTTGTCTCGGTCTGGAGGTCCCCGGTACAAATCCCCATGCAGGCAGTCGAAAAGGAGGTCACCGCTTGCAATTATAACTTTACACTGTACCCTGCATACAAATAACACCCAGCGATAGAGTACGGCCTCTGCCTGCTACTGTAGCTCAACAGATGGAGTAGCTGCTAAGCTTAGCTTGCAGGATTGAGAAATGGATTTTTTGTTTTATAAGCAAGACTGTGTGCAGATGAACTGAGGATCACCTACAGATCACAGAAATAAAATCTATTACTTAGCATTCTTTTAGGTCAACATACTGCATGTCACTCTCTTCTCTCATCTCTTTCCTGCTTATTTTATTCCAGAAAGCTGTTTGCTTGCTTTTCTCTCATGCTCCAGAGCTGAACTTCAGCAACTGAAATCGGTGGGCCTTGCTCAGAAAGCCTTGTAAATTTATTAATGCTCATCTTTGATGAGATGGCTTAAGACAAGTAGCACAATATATTTGCATATGATTTCACTTTTTTTCCTGTGCTTTTATTATAATCATTAATGCTAATCTTTAATGAAGTGGCTCAAGCCAGGTAGTAAAATATATTTGCATATAATTTCACATTGTTTTTCTGTGCTTTAATTGTAATTGGGATTTGTATTATAAAACCAAAAATAAAACACAGAAAGTTGTGTCAAAGTTTGTGTCAAAGCTTCATTGTGAAGCTTTGATGCAAACATCTGCTTCTCAACACATTCTCCCTGACGTCTCAGAAGGCCATTTTAACAGCTTCGGAAGTTGCACACTTGGTATTTAAGTTCTAATGTCTTTCTTCAAACACCCAAGTTTCTGCCATGAGGTGGTAACCATTTTACCTACCGTCTCCACACCTCTAGGCCCATTATAGAACCTTATACAGCTTTATTATAGACTAGGCTCCAAATCCCTGAAATACCAACAGAACAATTTTTGTGAGTGACATCTTCAGGCTAAATCTTTGTATTGACCTTAATCGTTAGCATAAGTATTAAAGCAGCATGCCTGAGTGAGTTTTTCGTTTGCATGAAGAAAGCTGTCTCTGTTTCTTTGTTTTAAATTGACACTTTTCCTAAGTTGATCAGAATGTTAAAATTGCTTATCATGACTCAAATTGCCACGATTAAGGAAAAAAAATCTAAGTAGAGAGCTCCATGTGCACTGGGTAGAGACCCACAGAGGGAGTGTAAGTGAAAGATGTAACTGATTCATAATTTTAAAAGTACAAAACAGGTAGCCATTACGATTTATGATTTCTGCCAAACTATACATTGATTTCTCTGTCTTAAGAATCAGCAGCTTTCCCTGCTGATTGAATTCTAATTACTCACTCTATAGTTACATCGATTTTAACAGACTTCTGGACAATTTTGTACCAGACTGGTTTCAAATTACACTTAATGAATTTGTCGTGACTATCGATATAAAAACTTCCATTCTACAGCAACTTTAAAAAGAAAGAAAAAAACTTTTCCTCCCTTCTGCATAGGCCAAACTCACCCTCAGCTTGTACTGCACTTCATGACGTCTGTGGGGAGAAAAGGTTGAAAACAACCAGTTGGTTTTGTTTGTCTGACCCCAAACTGTGATTAAATTCATTGTACAGGTTAGTTTTTTCAAACAAAAATGCAATCACTTTCCCCTTACTTAGTGTATGAGGCAAAGTCCCCCACCAACAAACAGGCAATGCATGAAGCGTGGTAAAGACTAACAGCAAAAAGTTTAATTATAGCTTTTTGATCTGTGCACTTTGGAAATATTTGGCTGCAACCCATGTGTGTGTATTGCGGGGCGAGACATGGATCATGCATCCAGGTGCTGCTTGGGTGCTGTGGGTCCGCCTTTATGTCCTGAAGCCATGGGGTGCGGGTGACGGGCAGCGAGGTGCCTCATTCAGCCACCTGGGGCTGTCCCCAAACCTCTCTGCCTGCTCCCAGGGTCCCTCCCTCAATGATCTGCCTTCCTGCTTGCCTGACGTGCATCGAGGCACAGGCATAAATCAATACCACAGCCCGACTGTTTTACAATTAACTTCAGGGAATCCTTTTTGGCCTCACGGTTTTATTTCCATTTACCTTGGGCAATGGCTCCCTACTCTTTTGAATTATTGCTATATAAAGGAGCACTCAATATTCAGTCAGGCTGAAAGCTGCTGATTACATTCGTCAGCTTTAATAAGATATGTTATTAGATCCTATTTTCTTGAATTATCTATCAAATCTATGATCAATGGCAGCCTTTAAATATTTCCAAGTCAATATTTCCAAAGATGTTTTCATTCAAAAGGACCTAGAAGTGTTTTACAACTGCAGGCCCAGATTCTACTTGCAGGCTTTATTTAGGCTTCGTTTTCTTCCTTCTGAAGTTCATTATTTTGGGTGCAGCAGTTATGGTACCAAATGTGGTTGAAGCACTAGGATATCTACAAGTCCAGACCATAGCTGATGTTTTCATTGTTATGACTATATCTAAACTACCAGATGCAGTAGTACCCTGGAGTCCTGTTCATGGATGCATCTCCCCTGTGATTTCAAGCCCACGTTGGGGTGAGACACGGACACAGCCCTGTCTGCTCCCACCACCATCATTTCCACGGGAGGGAAGTGGGGTGTGCAGAGCCCAGCTGCGGTGTGACCCCACTGCTCTGCTCTTGCCCTGCACCCTGAAAGGCACCTGGCCCCTGCCCTGCTCCTACTGCCTGAATGAGATGGAATTTTACCTGCTCTCTGATGAAAGCAGTGCAACTTCAGAGTATAATTTTCAGTGTAAATGGTAGAATTGTGGGTGTGTTAGAGCAAAAAGAAAGAAATGGAGAAAACCAATTAATTTAAAATCAGGCAGTGATTTCATAGCACATGCCTATCGTGCATTCAGGATCACCCACTTACTACACATACCCATTCTGGCAGCGGCATACACAAATTTTACTGCAATGAGAGGTTGTTTTCTTTTCTAATGAGGAAATGAACAATGAGTTATCCTCCTTTAACTCTGTATGTAGAGAACAATTCCAGTAGGCAGGAGAGTTAGATGATTTTAGATGTTATTTTTTAAATTATAAAGCTTCCCATAGAGATAAACTTTCTTACAGTCTCTGGCAAACTATCTGGTGATTACTCTGCTAAGAGTAGTAAATGATCTAAAAATACGTACATCAACTTTTGAAGGAGAAAGCAAATTAAGACAGTTCTTTAAACCTGAAAGCTGAGCTGTTTGTTCTCTGTTAGGATAAACACATCGAGTTAGGGTTTACCCTGAACAGCCTAACAGAAAACAATCTGCATAAATAGATGAAATTTTATCAGACCATGAATAAAAGATTCAAACAGAAAATTGTTTTTCTTTAGTTTCTATGAGGGCTAAAAAGAGCAAAATTACCAGGCTATTTCTTTCCCCTTAAAATCTTTTTATAGATAATAGTGAACAGATGATTCCTTCAAACTTCAGTTGCAGTGAATTCAAGACAAGATAATATCATCATCCATCTTCTTGATGAACCTCATCATCATATCTTCAGTCTAAATCCAGGAGAAAAACTGAACAAGCCATGCATCTACACATCTCTTCATTTAAAAATTACAGCTGAAGGTTAGAAAATGTTTAAGGTCAAACTTCTAAGCTACCATCTGGAGCTCATTTAACAATTGCCAAGAACATCTGCCACCACCGCACATGCCTAAGACAAAACTTAGCCAACTGTGGTGGGTTGACCCTGGCTGAACGCCAGGCACCCACCAAAGCTGCTCTGTCATGCCCTTCCTCAACTGGACAGGGTCACAGTAAGGACAGGGAGAGGTCCTTCATTACCGTCATGGGCAAAACAGATTTGACTCAGGGAAAAGAAATTTAATTTGTTACCCATCAAATCAGAATAGGGTAATGAGAAATAAAACCTAAATCTTAAAATGTCTTCTCCCACACCTCTCTTCTTCCCGGGCTCCACTTCACTCCTGAATTCTCTACCTCCTCCCCCAGCAGGGGGAGGGGGCATGGGGGTTGCAGTCAGTTCATCACATGTTGTCTCTGCTGCTCCTTCCTCCTTCAAAGGGAGGATCCTTCGTACTCTTCTCCTGCTCCAGGATGG
>VZTL01021791.1:0-37136 GCA_013400535.1 Scopus umbretta
ACAACAATAATAACAATAATAATCTGGTCTAGTATTTGTCATCACTAGATCCCAAACTGAGTCTGTCCACCCAGACGCCCACCTCCGTGAAGGACTGTCTTGCTGCCCTACGGAATCAAAGAAAGAGCTACCGACCTGTCTGGCAGATCTAGGAAGCAGACCCTGAGAGAGTGGCTTGTGCTTGGCACGTTTTCTGGTAGAGAGCCGAACAAGAAAAGGCTGCTGGATCCTGCCCAGGTCTCTGCTGGAGCTTCAGGGGCCGCTGTGGCCTTCCCAGGGGAAGCAGAGCTCTGCTGCTCTAATTGCAGGCTCTTCCACCAGCATTCACCTGTCAGCACAAGGTTGTGCCAGCACATCTATATCAAGTGGAAATTGGAACAAATCCCTAAAACAGCTCTTCGCTGTTGTAGGGAGGCTGTGCCTGTGTGCGCCTTCGGGTTCCCACCTGCTGAGCTGGAGGGAGCAGAGCAGTGATTTTTATGGTGAAACTTCTATTCGTTGTGGTCAAAGGATTATTTTTGAAACCAGCCAAAAACTTCGCTAGAAGGAGTCTTAATGTGGGGAAAATTACCCGCCACAACAATGGAGAGAGGTCCTGGGTCTAAGCCTCAAACTTCAAACGGTCCAAAGTCTGGCTGCATCTCTCAGGCTCCATGGACATGAACATGTAGTAAACTGATGGGAAGAACTCTAACATTGCAAGCAAAGTGTCCCACCTTTGGTTTTGGGCAGTGCTTAAAGATGAGAGAAGCAGACTGAGCGTGCAGTCTTGTGTTATCTGAGACAGGGAGTCCCTCTGCAAAGAGGGTGTGATCCTGTCTCCAGTAATCATAGCGCTGTTTGCTGATAAGCAGATTTTCCAGTAAGTGCTAGTTTCTTGCTCCAGCTCTTATCTGGGCTCACAGTTTGGATATGCAAGAGACTCTTTATGGCAGCGTGGGAGTTTGTTCCCTCTTCTCTGCACCAAAGAATGCAAAAATTTAGCCACTAGAGTAAACCAGATTGGTTTTATCTACTTTCACTTTTCTGTTTTAAAGTTCTGTTTGCAACATGGACATTATAGATCCCTCAGTGATTCCCACTTGTGAAAAGATGCTGTCCTCCGACAGTCCTCTGCTGCAGCTGTTCCTGTACAGGCAAAGAGCTCCCCACGCAGTGACTCCGGCACTTGAATGCACTTGCCGAGACAAAGACCTAATGTCAGCCTCCGCTTTGGAAGTCAGGGATTTGGTGGCTGTTGTGTCAGAGGGAGACCTGTTTTTAAATAAAAGCAGTACCTTGAACACAAGCTCTTCACTCCTTCACAAGACCAGTGTAATGGCAGCTTAATGGCACTACTGCACAGAAGGGTAGCATTAACTCATCGACACCTTTAGAGGGTTTTTCCCTCATCACCTAAATCAGTACTGACACAGGCAGTCAAATCTGCACCCACTGTAATCGTAGTCACTCCTCTAGCTGCTAATATTGCCTGGAGAGATCTGTGGCGGAAACAGGGTGCAGACAGGCTGTTTGCTAAAGGCATTAATTTACTAATTAATGAAGTGTCAATGCAGCTATTTAGCATTACATTTAGGCTGTATTTAACTTTAAGCATGGGCTTCAGCCATTTGGTGTCAAGGATGCCACTAATGCTGAGTTGCCACCTGAAATTGTAGCGAGCAGTTCTGCGCTGCGTTCTTCGCACAGGATGCTGCCCTTTGAAGAACAAGAAGTGTTTTCGGTAACATCAGGCTAAAAAAGGGCATCACGTTTTTGAAAATGCGGACCCATATTGTCTTGGGCTGTATTTTATGAATTAGTTAAGATAGATATTGGTCAGCACAGCTGAGTGGAAACTGTCACTTAGTTTTCCTTGGGTGGTTTTTTTTTTTTCTTTCTTTCTCATTTCTGTCAAAATTTACAGTGTTTTATGCTTTTGTTGCCACTACAGAATTAAAACTGAAACAGTAAATGCCTCAGTTTTCAGAAAAAGCAGTTTCAAGTAAGGATTTTGACTGTGGATAAAAAAAATGTCAGTTGACCAAAAAGGAAAATCTTACAGAAATTATTTCCATTTTAAGAGTTTGCATTTTCTTCTATTAAAAAAATACTGAAAAAGAGATGTGTCTGCAGTAACTTTATGTCTAAGAACCAGCTCTCATTTGAGTTACTTTTTTAAAAGGGAAAAATTCAGCCAGCTCTCATTTCAAGCTGCCTGAGAACAAGTTCCTCACAGAAGGGAAAAAAGAAAAAAAAAGTGCCTTTGAAGCACCAAGCTGAGGGGAATAATGGCACTTCCAGTCCTCTCTAAAGGTCTTCCCCAGAGATTGTGCTTTAATTTAGGAGAATTTCACAGGGTGTATTCCCTCTCATCTTCTTGGGCATCTCCTTAAAACTACCCAGTTTATCTCATCTAAGTGCACTCTGAAAATCGTAGTGTACTCACTGACAGCAGCTTTTCATTAGTACAACCCTGACCTGCCCGGGTGTACCAGAGAATTGCTTAGCAGCTTGTTTAAAGACAGGGCTGGGCTGTAGCAAAGAGTTAAAAAATTATGAACAGCACACCTTCTGCTCACATTTTAATGGAAAATAATTGTTGAAATACTTAATTTGCCCAGACATATCCAAAGCATTTGTGCATTATTTTAGCTCATGTCTGCCATTAAAATCGTTGGCCTAAATACTGTATAACTCACTAAAAAAAACCCCAAACCACCCAGTTAGAAACATTTAAAATATTTCACTGTGACTCTGCTTTGCTGTGGAACTAAAGGGACAAAAATCTCTCCCAGGTGTATGAATCGGTGTGATAAACCCAGAGCGTAACAGCCATTGCAGCCAAGTGAAAATCCCAGTATTTTTATAAAAAAAGACCATGGCTTTTAATATAAATTCAGTTCTGTTATCATTTCCTCAGAGCTCATATTAAACAAAGAAACATGCTAATAACATTAGACTGAGTCAGAATCTAGCATGGACTTGTTTTTATAAACAAAATGGAGGAAAGAGTCCTGAATTTTTATTTTTATAAGCACTTAAATTTCGCAAATTGCAGTGGTAGCTGTTTTGTTTCAGTCCCGTTGGCAGACACATTTAGCGTTACCCACACTCCATCTCAAATGATGCAAATGACTTTCCCGAGCTGTTTGCAAAGTGCGTGAAACATTGCAAGTGATGCAGTTTTACTATCGGTATGATTGAATTCTTTTGCAGCACAAGAAAGCAACTAGTTATTTTACCGTGCCAGAAGATTGGTAACTATTTATTTACACATTTATTATCTGCTCTACTCTGAGAATAAAGAATGAGCCTGAACTACAAAAGCTGAGCCTGCATGAAGGCCCATCAGTCTCTCCACACTTCTGCTGTCAACCCTATTATGGAGGAAACATTATTCAAACTGCAGGCTCCGAACTCCCAGGTAACTAGAGACAGCAGGAAGCTCTGTTTGATATCAAGTATATTCTTTATCAACCTTTTTGTTGCGATGGGAAGAAATGATCGAACTTTACTTTCATCTTGCTCTGTCCTCACATCACCCAGTAGGTGAATTGCTTTATTGGTGAGCCTTGGCCAAAAGCTCTTTGATATACGCTGCCCTTTGCAGCCATAAATTTTCCATCTTTCAGACAAGGTTTGAGACTTTCCCTGTCCTGCTATTCTGCCCCTAAGTGATTAGATGCTCTTTTCAAAATGAAATATGAGCTTTCAGGGAAACTCTTGGCCCTCTCCTAGGTACCATAAAATAACCATAATTTGATTTTCCTAGCACTGATAAAAGTTGTGGGTTTCAGACCCAGGCTCATCACGTGGAAACGGGTTGGTGCTGAGCCTCGCGCCAGCACAGCTGCAGCACGGAGGGGCGGCGAGCTCCCCCCCGGTGGCACGGCCGAGCAGCGAAACTGGGGCACGTTGGGCATGGTCTGCTGGTGGCCCCGTGCTCACAGCCGAGCAGGGAGCAGAAAGCACAGCATACCCTGCCTGAGCCCTGCCTGTGCTCCTGGCTCTCACGCTTGCCTCTGCCCCATGCCACCCCCGCATCCCAGCCCGGTTCTCCCGCCCTGCCCCTCGTCCGGAGCCGGCAGGGAGACCTAGATGAGCAACCACACTGCGTGGTGTTTTGTTGCTTTTGAAGTGACCCAAGGCAGGGGTCTGCACCCAGCTCTTGCTGCTGACCTGTGGGAAGCCGGTGGAGGAGGGCTGGTGGTCCCTGCCACGGGGAGCAAGCCAGCAGCCAGCAGCCACCGTGTGCTGCGCACAAGGCTTCGAGGAGCAAGTCACATAAAACCCCTCGTGCCCCAGCAGCAACCGCCAGGTCTTCAAAGGTTCCAGCTGGAGCTCTGTGAGCCTGAACCCTTCATCCTCTGCTCCAATCTACCTCTGTGATGTGGGGAATATGGCAACTAACTGCTTCCTTTTCTGCTGTTCGGAGAGATTAAATATGTAGGCTGCATTAGGACGGGAGCAGTCCCTGCTCATACTGGGTTTTGGACATACGAGTGTCAGGGATTACTAAGGGTTATTTCCCAGGGACTTCAAGAGAAGAACCAGTGAAGAGCTGAAGGCATCCCGCCTTCACAATTAGATGTCTGCAATTTAATAAGGACAGCTGGGGAATACTTTATTTATTTCTCTCCTGGAAAAGACCAATGAAAATTATTTTTCTCTGTCTTGCCAAAGTATTTCTTTGACAGCTTTTGAGTTTTCATTAAAAATGAAAACATAAAATGTTGTTGCCTGAAAACTAAGCATAAAAGCCTTTCAGATGACAATAATACTAATGGGTGAACATTTCTGCTCAAACAGGAGCTTTGAAAGAAAGCAGTAGGCCAAGCACCAACCGCGTTATGCCCCAGACTCTCATAAGCTGGTGAACCCAACGCTGTGGCCTGACGTCCAGGCTGCCGTGTTATTTCTTTCTGGTTTCACCCTCGCTGTGACACAGATGCTTTGAGGTGGCTGGGGACTACAAGCACTGGCAAGCAAGTGGGGAGGTCCCGAGTTAGGCGGCGTACTCCTCTGCTCCCAGGCTGGCTGTGCACTGTGCTCATCCCGCCTAGAGCAGCCCAAAGTCTGCTCCCAATTATGGTGCCTGACAATCCTCCTTGAGGCTGTAAAGATGGGCAGGGATCAGTGAGCCAGAAATAAATGTGTTCACACAGTCTTTCAGTGGTGACACCAGAGAACTACATGAGGGATGACAGAGGACTTGACCCACTGCCTCTGTGTTGCTGAAAGGTCCTCCTGGCACAGGGGTCGTGGAGCTGATTAATCAGGTTTTACCTGGTGGTGGTAAAGATGCTAGACCCTTACAGCTGAGCACGTCTTTAGGTGGTAGAATTCAAGCAGTGGTCTGAAATGATGTAAATTCACTGAAATATAAAGCCTACATGCGCAGGGAAGGTCAGTTATTTGAAAAAAACTGAACTAAACATGCTCTGACTGCCTACACTTGAGATGACTACTGCTTTTAGAGAGAGACAGCTTTTTAGCCTGTGCAGCCCCTAACAGCTGACAGCTGAAATGCCTGCAGAAGTTACTTGGCTAACGCCTGGACTCTCACGCCGTGCCACTTCAGCCCCTTCTTTCTCCAGCTCCTGAGCACTGTTTCAGCTTCCCAAAAATGCAGATCGTGCCCTCTGTCCCCATGAGATGCCAGTGTCCTGTCAAAATTAACCTATTAGTTGATTATTTGCTTTTGAATGGGAAACGAGTAGGAATGTCATTCAGTGTTTCCAAGCCAGAGCGGCAGAAAGGACGCTTTCCGGATGAATGGAGGTCATTGTGCACGCTCTCTGGCATGGGGCTGAGCATACACGTTGGGGACTTTAAACTAATATCCTTTGCTGTAAGAATAAGGGCCAGCCCTTTAGCTCAGGGGCAATGATGGAGACCGTCCTATTTCTAGCATCTGTTTTTTGCCAGAGGCCATGGACCTCGGTTTTGGCAGTTCGATGTCAGGATTCGTTCCAGTTAAATCGGGTGCTGATGCTGGAGCGGAGCAGGGGTGGAGGGGATCAGAGTGAGCCCACGTGACTGCCTGAAAACCCCGGCTCTTTCGGCGGATAAGCTGCTGCTAAGATGAGGCTGGCTGTCAGCTGGCCGTGCTCGGCCGGGCTGACCCCAGCCGCACTGCGAGGACCGGGGGCCAGCGGGCTGCCCGGTGCCAGCGGCACCCGAGCTCCGTGGCTCCGGCCAGAGCCCTCAAGAATGGAGTGGGTCCTTCAAAAGGAGACCAACCTTCGACCCGCAGTCATCATTTTGGCCATCAGGTCAACAGTTGTTCCACAGAACATCGGCAATTGTCTTTCTCCTTGTGTCAGGAGGCTCTTGAAACATTATACGAGGATAATTAAGTGGTGAATAAGGGTCAGCGCGGACAAATAAATCAAACTGATAGTTTGAACACAGACTGATTGAGCAAAAACAAGGAATTGTGCCATGCCTGTTAGCGCTGCTCTTGATGTTAACTGACTTTGTTAACATTACATCCAAAGGCAGCAAGTGGGAAAGCTTTGTGAGGAATCAAAAGCTGAGCAAAGAGACATGGGCTTTAATTGTTCAGCTTTATTTTTGAAATAAAGACATGCAGTGCATCAATTTAGCTGACTTTAATGGACCACAAAACTGAACCTATTCTTTAAAATGCTAATTGAGTTTGAAGATTCTCGCCTGTCGCAGAAGAGGGATGCAAGAAATGCCAGTGCCACATTCAGATGTGTCAGGAGCTGTCGTACGGTTTCATTCAAAGCAAGTGGGTAAAGCGCATACCATTGGGCAAGAGGAATGTGTGCCTATAACAGGATAATCTATCCACAGAGAAGAGGATAGCATCCAGGCAAATAACAAGTCTATATGTACAGCCTCATACAGAGGAATATGTCTTTATAGGTACGATAATATAAAATTGATGTGTGGGACACTAATGCAAACCTGCAAGGTGGCCTGTGTGAAAGCTTTCACACTCGAGCCCACAAAAATAAAGGTCATTAACTTATGCTAATGGGGGCAGCCAGTCCTTAAAACACTTTTTTAAGGGCTACTGTGTGTCCACAAGTTCATGCATTTCTAAGGAAAAAATGCAGTTGGACATGGGGATATGGAAGGTACATTTTACTCTCTCATCAATAAAAAGAGCGCTGGGTACAAACCATACTAGTTCTGGCTTCCAGGATCAAGGCGATGTATCTAAAGAAGGAAACTCATCTTTCCACACATGCTAGTATGTTCTATTAAAAATTAATCAGTGTACTTCCATGCTGCTATATCTCGTTATCAACACACCTAGCAATTATTTAAGTAAACTTTTAAAACCGGTAAAAATCAGTTCTGAAATTAAAACATGATTTTGTTCTCTTTTGTTTATGTAACATTGATCCTTTCTAAAGTAGAATTAGCAGCACACATTAATAATGTCATTATTATTTTCTTTCTTATTTATAAGGTCCTGTGCATGGCACATTACAGACACATAAAATGTGTCTGCCTCAAATACTTTACAGTCTAGTTCAGATAAATTTGAAATGTGAAACCTAATATACTAAGGTTCACAGCTTTCATGTGGCTGGGGTCTGTTATTTTTCCACTGCAGATTATTATAGAATATCCTTGTGTGTATTTCTTTCTGTGCTGCAGAAACTTTCCTTCTGAACAGGTTCCTACAAATTTATTCTTGCTGGGCTTTCACACCGCAAGGCACAGAATTACTTCTTAGGCAGGACACTATGAACGTTTCAACATAGGGAGCTGACACTTCACGTCGCAACTGGACCATGCAAAAGCAAGTAAGTTATAAGAGATAAATTTAATGATAAGCATGTAAAAAAATTCTATGGGAAATGTATCTGCGCGGCTACATGAATTACGAGGGTTTGCCAAGAAAGGTGTAATGGATTATGGTGGAAGATGAAGGGGAGCTCCCACCATATCCAATCAGCCTTTTACTTAAAGGTCAGGACATTCTGTCTGGGTCCACTTGAGTTTTTGATTCTGCCGTTTCACTATTCAGTGGCACAATGTAACTGTCAGTCTCAACAACGGTTCCTCGAGCCACTGGCTCCACTGCTCACAGGGCAACACACAATATTTCACAGCCACAAAACAATTCACTGTCTGCATAGGCAAACCATATGATTTCCATGGGGAGCAATATTGACACACCCTACTGAGCACTCTTAAGGGGACTCTTAAAAGAGTTACATCTTTAAAAAAAAAAAGAAAAAAGGCCTACGGCTCTACTATTCTTCTCTATGACTAAGTTACCAAATAGCATTTTAATGTTCTGTCTCCACGAGATGAACTTAAATGCAAATATTCTCTATGCCTTCTACCCCCTTTCTCATTTTACCGGAGGGAGACAGTTTTACTGCTATGCAAAGTCTTGCTGGCCAGTAAGTAGTAGCACAATAGATACTATGAAAAAATTTAGCACATGAATGATGGTCTGTTTGGATTTTCCCCAGCGAGTATTTACTGCGTTATATTATTCATTTCCAGCTTTAAGATAAATCCAGAGACTGGTACGAATTTATAAACGCAGAGGACCCTGTTGATGGCGTGTGAAGCCCTGCAGTGCTGGGGCTCTGGTCTGCTCCTCACCTCCTTTGAAGGGAGTCACCTGCAGAAAGATTTGTGAGCACCGTAGGGATTTGCTGTTACACAGCAGATTTGTCGTCCTAGAAGTTGAGAGGGACAACCAAACGTAGAAGTGAAGAGTAGAGGTACAGAGAGATGAAGAGTCACTGCAAAAACCTGAGGGCCCAGCTGCCCTTTGGAAGCCCTTTAACTAGACTTATATTTAAGTTTTAAAGTCATGTACCTTGCTCATGACAGGCTCAACGTGTTAGGTAGCAGGGAGTGCCACGTGCTCCCACCTACCAGCAGACAGCTACCCAGGCAGGTTTTCTACCCTACGCTCCTGACGCTGCCGTATCTTCTCAGAAATGAATTTTCTCTCATTGTCCCTGCAGCGCTCTCCAGCTCTATTCAGATTATGCAGCCAACTGCAAAATGAAAACGGCGTCAGAGCATTGTCGATGCCTCTCTCTGGCCCCCGATTTCGGGGGAAGCAACATCCTGACGCCACAGAGAAAGGAGAGGGGCGAGGGCTGCCTCACCGAGACGCGGGCACAGAAGGCTCCGTCACTGCGGGTTGAGATCCTGGATGCCGTGCAGGCTGCGGCCAGACTGCTGCCAAAGCAGTTCAAGGGACGCAGGCTCGGCTTGATGCCAGGTCTGCTGCCCTGGGTGGGCCACTGTCACGGTGCCTATGTGGGTTACGGGTCTTGTGAGCGCTACAGAGAGACATTTCTTGCAAGAATTGCACTTGGGGGTTAACCATGACTTGGCAGGCACCTTCCCAACGTTTGCACACAGGGTCTCTGTGCCCGCGTGGGGCACAGCGCAGGAGAGGCTGGCTGCCACGCTGAGCAGCACAGATGGAACAGAACGATGGCTGGGGCTTAGCACATTCCTGAGGGCCTTGAGATGTTCCACTCACAACACTGGGAAGCCACCTTGCCTAAAGGGCAAGTAACCCAGAGGGCCTGGGACTGCTTTGGCTCCCAGTCCTGGGTGATTTCTCCTTGCCAGCTGCCCCCCTGCTAGCTTAAACATCAGCTCCACCGCCTGGAGAGGGCACGTTGTGCTGCACAGCTCTGTGAGCAACGGCAATCCGGCAATCCACAGCTCCTCTGAGGACGTGCGGCTTTGCAGCAGTGTGGTCTGAGCCTTCAGCAAAGTCCCGACCCACTTGAGTCCCCCCTGCTGCCAGCACTACACTATCCTATGGCTGAAAAGCTTCCCACTGTTAAAAGCGGGGATGAAACAGTCTGGCAGCTGCTAAAAGCCCAAGGGAGCCTGATTTGTTTTAAAAACATCATGTTCTGATGCTTCCAGAACAAAATACTGCAAGGTTGGGGTTTTTTCCCCCGTCGCTGCTAAAGCTCTATATGGAGTTTTAGGATTTCCTGGGTTTGGGTTGCCTTTTTTTTTTTTTTTTTTTTTTTTTTTTTGGTAATTTAAACCTTTAAAGAAATCATAACAGNAATTATTATAAAGCAGAATTTTTTTCTCCTGATGAGCTTCGCTTACATTTCAGCCATCTGTTGCCTGGGCAGCCCCAGCCAGGGCTGGTGACGGCATGATATAATGCTCCCTTCTGGCCTTCAGAGCTCTGAAACCAGTGCGGCAGGATTCTGCTCAGCAGCGAGAGCAGGACAAACATATGGACCAAGCTCCACTGCTGCTTCCATGGTCATGCTGGACTGCTGCTGGCCAGCACACGCTGGTCTTCCTTGGCATCTCTATTCAAGCTATATATCGTGATAATTTTACTTTGTCAAGCAGCAACTTGGTCCCTAATGTTTGCACCAAAAATGGGATTGCAGACACTAGTGCAACAAACCTGGTTTAATTATCTGCAGACAATTTTTTTTATGTTTCCCTCACATGCAGCAGATGCTGAGGCGGACCATGGTACTTCATTTCCTTCCCATCAGAAAGGGCTTGGAATGAAGGAAGAGAGTTCTGCACTTGTCTTGCATTGATTTCCAGGTGAGATGTACTCAGCTTACAAGAAAAAAAAAATGTTCATTTTCCTTTACAAGCTATGAAGGAATGTGAAAGTCAGGCTGACTTCACAGTTGCCGATAGAATTCCACCAGTACCACAAAAAAAGTCCCTCCAAGTCACCTTTGCTGAGCAGCTCTCTTGGATGCACAGAATCCTACCTCCTGTCCCTGGGCTGTGCCGGTTCTGCACCGTGAGTGGGGGAAAAGCATTAGGAGATCTTTCTGCTCAGTAAAACCTAGACTATTTGCTATTTAAAAGGGGTCCTTAACACTCAGGTGCTACTGGCAGGTAGGGAACATAGAGTCTGTGGCTGGATATAGCCTGTGTTTTCATCTCATCCAGCCCATCATCAGCTGGCAGGAGCCCCTCCGGTGACCACTGCCAGAAGAGTGTAAGTTAGATTAGCCCGCAGGCTGCTCTAAATTTAGCCTGGAGCTGGGACTTGGCAAGTCTTGGGGATGAGCAAGAGCATCTGAGATCTGTCAGTAACTCGCGAACACCTGCCTTTTTCCACTGCATATAATTTGATCAGAGCAGAAAATCTCGCTTTACTGTGCAGTCACCCAGGATTATACAGTTCGTTATTGAGCAATGAAATGCTGCTATTGGTAGAAAATAGTGGAGGTCAAATAGACCTTGAGGTCTGAGTCCTTGTAAAACACCTTGCAGCAATTATAATAAAGTTAGGAGTTCCCTGAGCTACTTCTCCAATGGCAGGAAAAGAAAGAAAGAAAAGTAGGACAATAAATAACACTAGAAGCCAAATACACATGTGTGTGCAGTGTCGTAAGGGGCTGGGTTATTTATGAAAAGAAGCTAGCCATAAATAGACTTGTTTCTTGTCAGGAAGGATATGGTCAAAATATCTCCTACAAGATGGGAAAACTTGCATGTGCAGCAGTCCATGACAGGCACATGTTGCGCCAGACAGCCCCGCACTGGAACAGTGCTTGCCTGATGGACGTTCAGTGTTGGAGTGATTTGTGATGGTAACGGCTCTGTCTGTCGCCTTCCAGCCGAGGCAGCAAGAGACAGATAGTGGCTCCAAGTGCTGTAACTTATTTCTCACCGGCTGGGAGCTGCTCTGCCGTACTTGCTTGGCCTCAGGGCTCTCCTCTTCCTCAGGTGGGTCCCACCGTTTTGCCTGGCAGAGGAGGAAGGTGATGCCTGTAAACCTGGATTAAAACTGCCCTAACAGATCTGCGAGGCTACAATAACACAGATGCTGCAAACCTTGCTTCAGATAGCAATTACCTAAGCCCTCCTTGATTAGGAGGCAGCCGTCAGTCCCAAGGGGCATCAAGCCCTCCCAGTATTTTCGGTGTGAATATGGCTCTGTGGCCACAGTCCTGAGGCACCTCCCAGCCTGCTCTATATCTTTCCTGACAGATTCCCTGCAATGGGGTAGGACTTTTCTTTCTGGTTCACAGGCAAAGAAACCAGGGCTATGCCTACAACCGCCTGCTAGCTCCAAGGCTGAGCCTCTCACAGCCCCAGGTTCCCCTGTTGCTGAGGTCTCTGGAAGAGATGCTCAGGGCTTTCACCTGATTTCTGTGCCTGTCCACGCATCCTCGGTGGTTGGAATGTACATGTGCGCGTTAAATCCTCATGCATCCCCAGCTTAGCTTTCGCTAAGTGGCCAAGCAAAGGCTCTCCTCTCCCGGCTTGGCATCCTAATCCCCTGCTTCTCAGACAGTGCCCTCCACCCCACAATATAATGTGTGTTTTGTCCCCTGGCAGAGCGAAGAGGAGCAGCATTGCAGCGTGCCTCCTGTGCGGAGGGAGAGTCCCCAGGACCTGCCCCGTGAGGACAGAACTGTTCGGCCCTACCCAGATTTGGGGCGTTATTGCCGACGTGCAATACGCTGTGCCCCGCGCAGCTTCGGAGCGTGCTGGATGTGTGATTTCAGAGGCACTCTGAATTATTAATCGAAGAACAGAGAATGGCTCCAAGCTGCAGCCCCCCAGCAGTCGAAGGGAGCACTGCCATTAACTTCCCTGAGAGCAGAACTGGGCACAAAGTGCATATATCTGTTTTCGCCATAATTTTTAAAGGCACATTGATACTCTACAGTATGGAGTCCTTGCTGTGTATGTGTTGGCAATGGATTTCCCCAGCATATTTGGGCTTCACAGTGTCACAGGTACCCAGGAATGTTGAAAAAGATAGGGTTGATACATGGCGATGCTCTTTTTAAAGCCATAGTCGTGTTAGTTCACGCCGTGCCTTCCTCCGTGGGATGACAGAAGCAATCATAAACCCGGCAGTTTATTTCCCCCTTTGTATGCCTATTCATTAAAACCAGCCAAGCCTTTAAAAATGCTCTAAGAACCTGTGAATGGCAGGGGCGAGAGGGTGGGAGGTAAGAGGAGGGGGAGAGGAGGGGTAGAAAACTCCCTAGGAGAAAAGCACCAACTCTTCTCCACAGCTTGGCCTGTTCAGCCTCAGGGACACGTGAAACTCTCTCGTTTATACTCCAAAGCCAGGTAAGTGGGGGAGCTGCTACGCAGCAGGCTACTAACTGGGCAGCGCTGCACTTCAGCTGGCACAGTGTCTCCGGTATTAGCTCTGGGAAGGCTGAAATGCCAAAGACACTCGGATTTCAAAAAGTAACGTCTCTCTCACAGGTGTATTCCTTCCCCCGCCCCAAACGTACACTTAACACTTCCATAAAAGTAAAATGTGGTGATGAAATACATTGATCTGGAAAAATTGGAAGATCTGATGTGCAATATCAGATGTATTCATTTGGTTTTGATTATTTCCATGCTAAATCAAGGATATTCGTTTGCTCTGTCTTTCTGATTTAAACATATGATTTTTATATACACTAAGGACACATTAGACCACTCTGAAAGCACAGAGGGGCCTTAATATGTGAGTAAATTATTTTTTATACCCACTTTAAGGTCTATTTATTCTAATTGAGGAAAATCCTAACTCTACTGGAAATCAGTGGGAATTCTGCCATTGACTTCAGAGGCTTTTTGCCCAAGCACAGAGTAAAATGGTTTGTATAGAAGTGGCCACCAGCCTTTTTTCTAGAAATTGTGATCTAAAGGTTTGAAAATCCCCTCTCACTGCCGAAACAAAGCAGACGTGCACTTTTCCTTTTTATGCGGTGCTGGAGTGTTCACTGTTTTCTGCTTTAAAAAAAAAAAAAAAAATCAATTAAGTTTCAGAGTATTAGCAGACTGCCCAGTCGCCCAGGGGGGTACAGGGAGGGGAGGGGGGAGGCGAGAGAAGCTTGTTTGCCGCTTGCATCGGGAAGCGTTCAGTGTACCACACCGTACAGGAGAGATTTTTTTTAAAAAAAAAAAAAGAAGTTAAATTTAGCCCATAACACAGTACAGGAGAGAATGTCTCCCCGGGGCGCCTCTACGCCAGGCTACAGAGTGCCATCCCCGGGCTTTAACAGATGCCCAGCAGAGAAGCTCCAGGCCCTAAAACTCACCATGGTCTCTTGTGTTAATGAGGACTCTTGATGCAGTTTAAGGTACACTGGTGAGCGGCCCTAAATCAGAGCTGGTCCTGCTCAGGAAACGTCCCGGCGGCTGCGGAGGCGGGTCTGTTTGCATTCCAGATGTGGCGCCTCCAGCCTGCCTCTGACCAGCATTCATTTCTGCACTCCACAGCTGGTCCATGTAAATGTGCCATATTGCAGCCCATCTGCTCAGAGAGTGCACAGTGGCACATCTCCCTCTGACAGTGGACCATTTTATTGAACGCTATAAATATTGAAATTCATAGGCATGAAGCAGCAGATTTTTAATGTTACTTAGAGAGACATTTGAGCCACAACCTTTGGCAGCAGCACACGCTGCTAGTATCTCAGTACACTGCGCGCCATTTGGTTCAGACTCATGAACAACTTTTCCAGAGATTTCATGGCTCTCCAATCCCAGGTAAAATGGAGTACAGACCCTGTGGGATGATATTTAGTGTGAATGTCACCCTGCATACAATGTGCATTTGGGATATGGACTTTCCAGCCCTGTGCTGTGTTAAACCATATGTTAATGTTTTCATACTCAGAAAAGATTAGATCAGGGACCAATAAAGTTTCAAAACTACAAATAATAGGCTAACCGAAATGAAATGTGTGGTATTCCTAAGCCTGAGTGTTGTTTTTTTCTCCCAAAGTCTCTGCAGTTTTTGTTTTTTAAATGGCAACACTGTATTTTGCAGCAAGAAACTGGCATATTCATATTTTATAAGCTAATACATGTAAATTTTGTATTAGCGAGTAAACATCTCTATTAATTTGAAATTCATGGCATCTGATCTGGAAAAGAAGCAAAACACCACTTTGTGGTTTTCTATTTGTCAAGTAGTCCCTAATAAGCGTTCAGTGAGCTGGAAAGAGCCGAACCCCAAACTAGGATAAATGTATATATTATTTTTGATGGATTTTTTTCCTCCTGTTGCCAAGCCAGCAGTTTCTGCAGAGCATCAGGAACCAGCCTTTTGCCTTTTGGAATCAAAAGGAATTTTTCCATCTACGTTAATTAGAGAAGGATCAGGCCCTTAATGAGAGAAACTGCATTAAAAAGGGAGAACATATTTGAAATTCTCTAAAATGCTTTGAAAAAAATCATGTTCACTTTATGTGGAGTGCCGAGCCTGCCATGATATCCACGATGTTTTCCGCTCCTGGAGCTGTTCAGGCAGTAACATCGCACTCGGTGGGCAGCAGCTCGGGCAGTGAGATGGGGCATTTGTTTTATTCAGAAGTCTGTATCCCAGCTCCTGCGACAAGCAGGCTAAAAAGTTTTCTGAGCATGTGGAGTAAAGTGGGGACTGGGGAAAAAAAAAAAGCAAAGCAAAAAAGATCTGCTGAGGATATTGTCTTGGCACGTACGTTTCTCGAAACTGTGCCGCTTTTTAAGTTCGCTTCATTATGTCTTTTGCAGTTGCTCCATTGTCTTCGCTATAATTTAAAAAGAGGGAGGAAAGACGGCATCTTTAACAGCGAAGTTGTACCGTTTGGACAATAAGCTGTGTCACTGCTCAAGCCGGTCCCCCAGTTCCCAATCAGCAGTGTTATGTAAGGTGGCAGGTTAATAAATGCGACACACTGAAATCATTTGTACCAGATTATCTCTCCTTCCAAACTCTGACAGATGCTAAGTCCAGCTGGTAAAAAAAGTTTATAGGCGAGTTGGATCTGGGGCCTTCACACACTCCACAATGTTGGCTACCAATGCTTGTTTTAATGAGTCACGAATTGCCTGTTTATCTTCTGCTCCCTGCTGTTTCTGCATTTTCTCTTCCAGAACAATCCTAGAAACACATGCTGCTACAGACGCTGGAGCAGTGTGTGTAGACATTTGAGCCAAATTATTATAAAGAACTCTTTCTTCTCGGATATTAAAAAAAAAAAAAGGCGAGAATTGCACATTGCCTAGCAAATCGTTATCTCAGATGTTCGCTGTGACATGCTCAATATGGCCTACCAGAGAAAGTTGGAGACATTTGAAACCTTAACAACTACACAAAATGACACTGTAATTGGCGGGTTTTGTTGTTCATGTTCTGGCTCTGCGAAAACTGCTCTAAACACTTTGTTTAATGATGTTACATTATGACAACACATGGCTTCTATAGAGCAAGTCATCATGTTGTACATGCGACATCACAGGAAGGGGAGCAGGGGGCCAGCAGGGCTCGGCGCTGGGGAGACGGGCAGGGTGCCCACGCGTGCCAGCACACACGCGTGTACACCTGGGGGAAAGGATGGCCCAGGGCTGATGAGCTCCCATGGACGGGCTCCTCTGCCCATTCAATTACAGCCAGCTGCTGTCTTTTCAGGAGAGCTGCTGGCAGTGGTGTGCCTGGGGGTACCAACCCCCTGCGATGAGGCAGTCTCCATCACCCTCTGACTTTTCTGCTGCCGTGGTTGTAGCCCTGTTATTTGGACAAGCTGGGCTGACTTGACAGAGCAATGCCCTGACACAGAGAGCTCTCTGGGCAGAGACATGTACCCCACCACCCAGCTGGGCTGGGAGCAGCCATGGTCCAGAGCTGAGACCGTCTGTGCCGGGGACAGCTGGGCTGTGGAGCAAGCCACCGCATGACATTTCCATGTGGACCATGTTGGCCCGTAATGTAACCTGAGGATATTTAGCTGCCATGATCCTGTTTAAAAGAGATGCCCCTTGTACCTTCTGAAATAATGTGCATGCATGGCACGCGATGCAGGTGCAAGACAGCCCCACGTCCACAGAGATGCCCTGCCTAACTGTACAGGGAGCCCCAGGACAAACCTGGCCTGAGGCCCCAGCACAGGCAGGGGCACTGCTCTCCTCATGCGGTGTGGTGATGTACTGGATCCCTCTGATGCTGCAGGAGACCTTCTGCCCAAGGGCACGCAGGCCCTCCACGCAGCAGCAAGGGATGCACGCAGGAGGGCAATGGCACAGGGTACGTCCAGGAAGGCTGGCTGAGCTTTGGGTAGATTCCTGAGGAGCAGAAATGGACATGTAGGAAATGTTCATCACATGTTGCAACACGGTGCTGCACCACCTCCATTTTGTCTGTGTGTGCTGAGCACACAGGGGCAAACCCACCACGTCTGATGTCTTTGTGGAAAGGAGGTCCGACACTGTGAACCTCGGCACAGCCTCAGCTTCCTTGGGTGCTCTGAAAACAGCTGAGTGGAGCATCTCTGCGGTGGCACGGGAAACTCTCTTTAGCTGTGGCCACTGCATTTAGCGTGGCTTTGCATGGGGCTGCAGCAGCGGCTCCCCTGTTTGCAGGTTTCCCAAGGTTTCTTTGTGTGTTGGCTGCCCGACTGAATGGCCTCCCTGACGTCCCCAGAAAGAAAACAGTGAGGAACCCATTTTTTGCCAGCACTTCTGCTTATTAATAGAATGTTTCAAATTTGTCTATTCTTTGCACATGGGAAACTGTATGGTCATTTGGCAGATGTTGAAACTCACCAATTTTATATCCAGCAGCTTGGAAAAACAATGGATGTCATACTCTGTTTAACAAAATATATGCTAGGCAGAGTCCATCTTCTGTGCTAGCAGAGTGAATCTTACTCCTACCAATCACTCACTGTCATGAAGCCGAAGGAACCACCGTAACACCATGGGATGATTTTTTTGCAGTTCTAGCTTTCACCTTAAATGGTGCAGCTCTCCCATACAGCCAAGATGCACTTATTGCCAATGCTGCCTTACATCTGCCTTCTCTTTTTATTTAGCTGGTTTAGCAATATGCTAATGACAGGAAGAAAACATACATATAAAATATTGTAAGCATCAAGTCATGGAAGGAGAAGGTAAATTTGGCTCCCAACCATGAAATCTTATTCTGCAGTTGCCTTCTTAATGGCATCTCTTGAGGTCAGTGGCTTTGAATTCTCCCAATTGTATAGGGTCACTCTGGCAGCATTGACCAAGTAGAAAAGATTCAGCCAGGGGAAACAATGGCAGAAGTCACCCTTTAAATGTCCTGCCTTCTATATCATGCAATTGATTCCAAGGCTCCCCACCACGATGTCACTGTTTGACCAGTTTGCTTTAAAACAGCTTAATTAGCTGAAAGGAAAGCTATGTCTGAGCATGTTTGTGAGAAAAAAACAAAAAGCTCTTGCCTTTCAGAAAGCTCATGCTCTGTCTTGTCGGAAATCTCTGGTTCTGAAATGAAACAACATTCCTTTCATACAGAGCTAAGTCCCTGACAACAAATTTTCCCGGATTGGGGAAACAACTGGTTGTGCTGTGCACTGATGTCGGCGGCGCTGGTTTGGTTTGGTTTGGGGGCCCGACTGCTCTGCGCCTTGGTTAACTGCAGGGACGCCACAGGAGGAGATTGTGGGACCCGCAAACAGCTCCGTTGCTCCTGGTCTGAGAGGCAGTCGAGACTGACCCTTTCAGTACTTCGGTGCCACTTGTGTATTAATGTCCAGGCTATCAGCTACAGAGGGTGTGAATACGCAAGAAGGAGCAACAAAGGCCTTTAAGTGCTTAAGCCCAAATTTTCTTATACGGTTCTTCGTTTTCACAAACCCCAGGCACAAGCAAGCCCAGAAAGTTGGTGGGAAGAAAACTGATAGGAGCAGGAGGTGAGGCAAGGCACCTGGCGTCAGTTGGGAAGAAACCAAAACCGGAGGTCCCAGTCCTGCCTTCCTTAGCCTAACCAAGAAAAAGTGCTGCTGCCTCAGGGCCTGGAGGCATGAAAATACTCAAGGCACCAAGTGATGCAGCTGCTGAAGTAAAACATGCAGAGGGACGTGCCACACTGCCTCTGGTTTCCTCATTTGCTCTCTGAGCCGCAGCGTTTGCAGTGAGAAGGTCAAAATACAGCCTTTGGCCCACTACGCGTTCTTTCTAGCAACCAAATCTCTCCTGAAGGAAAGAACACGAGCGCTGAGGGGCTTTGTTCTGTGATGGTCGTGGCAGCATGTCATTGTCACCAGAACTGCTGAGCAGCTCCGTAAGAACTGCTGCCCCTCCTGAGGGGTAGAGAGAGGTTTGAGTAATTTGCCCAAGGCTTTAGGAAGAATCAGTTTCAAAGCTGGATCTGCTATGCGAAAAAGAAAGGCGCAGTTTTTCTGTTCAGTCTATTAATCCGTGGTTCCTTGTCAGGCCTTTTTTGCATGTATATTTGCACGGTGAGCCTAGCACCAGAGCTGGAGGAAAATACAGGAACCCAGCATCAGAGGTGCATGGGGGAGCGAAGCGCGTAAAGCCGGAGGAGACCACAGAAAAAGCTGTTTAGACAGAGAATAGGATTAGGTTACTGTGCTCCCTGAGACTGCCTGCACATTGTGATTTTATGCATGTATGTGGCCATTCCAGGTTCAGTGAAATTATGCACTAGAAGTATTTACGAAGGGGAGTCAAACTTTGCAGAATCAAGGTCTTTGTGTATTTTATAACATTTTGACAGCCTCTCATCCCTGTGATTCTTTTTCCTGGGCATTTACAAGAAATTTCAGTCTATTGTACCTCATTTGTTCATGTCCAGAACAGAAGTATTTTTAAATCATTTTGTTTTCACTGCATGAAGGATTCTGGCTGGGAAACAAAGTAAAGATATGCCTCACTGCTGAATTAAAAGCTTTCATTAAAGTATTTTCTTTGTAAATATTATTTTCAAAAAAACCTAAACATCCTTTAATTCATGTGCATATTTGAAACAATATCCTGCCGAAGATGAGATGTTTATCATTATTTTTTCCCTTCTCAGCTTTACAGAAAGGTGAAGGAAAGGATGATTAAACCAGAAACAAAGTCAGTAATTAGCAGTATAAATCTCTCAGTGATTTCAGTAGGTCACGAAATTAACTGGTACAGGCTTCGGACACATCTGCTCTTTTGGCAAGTGGTGCCCTCCGTGAGCCTGCTCATTGGCTCGCGCTAACCATACGATGGGTCTCGGGGAACTTATTTGTGCTCCCTAAGCTAAACACAGCGCAGCAATGAAACCCTACAATTTCTAAAATGCTGAAGCACGTACGAGGGCTGAGCGTTCCCGGTAACTGGGAGGCAGCCTCGCACGGTTTTGAAGCGCTGCGCCATCGCCCTGGGACCCCTGGAGGGAGGAGGATGCAAGAGTTTATTGCGCGTGGCCGAACACTGCTTTGCAAGGCTTGGATTCAGGAAATTATTCAGAGGTTTAGGAAAGAGGGACCTGGCTGCTGCACCGCAAGCTGCTGCTAGGGAGGGGGCTATGCCCACAAGCCAGCAAAGAGAGCCCCGACACAGGAGTTACTGCTCAGTTTTCATCCTGGCCAAAGCTTCACTCTCCTGGTGGCAGAGCAGCAGAGAAGCAAGAGGCTTAAAGCACCAGAAATCGGGAAACGGAGGGAGGGTGGCAGGGAGGAAACCAACAGCTCTGCCTCCTTTCAGCCTCAAAATGTAAAGGAGCAATGCAGTGTTGTATTGCATCGAGTCTTGTCGGCTGTCATGTCAGGCCAGAGGCCAGAGGTCAAGTGCCTGCTGCAAACCCATCTCTGAGCTGTTTGTCTCAAGTAAGCCATTCACCAGGCAGGTAAAAAGGGCAATAAAAGCTGTCAGTCCGACGTGTTTGCCTTTCTCTAGCTATCATTACGGATGTAATTCATAGGTTCTGAATTGACTGCTCAGCCCACTTTAGAGGATGAAAACTCTGAGCTGCTCTCCTTTGACTGCGCTTAGGACCCTGGTCCCTTTTCTCACTCTTTCATCACAACTTAGAATTGTGGCTGAGCTGTGTGGCACTGTCCAGAAGCAGCAGTGCTATCTGAAACTCTCGGAGCAAGGAGGGTTGGCTCTGCCTGGGCTGGCTCCTAATTCATAAAGCAAATTCAGCTGGAAACTTTGACATTCTCACTTTTGTGTAGAAATCCCAGAGATCCACCAGTTATGGAATTCATGGCTGTAATTCCACATACATGCACTTTATATGCAGAACCCCTAGACCCAGGCTGGGCTCCTGTACCGTGGGGAGACTTCTAGGGAACACACCCTAGCAGTAGGTGGGCACATGTGGCTCTCTGAAACCCAGTAGTGTTTGCTCCCTTTCTGGTTTCATGCAAACCTCTAACATCCTAAGGCCGTCATTGCGAAGGCTGGCTGTAGGACCAGAGAGGGCCTAAAAGATTTTGCTCAAAGCCAAGCATGCCAGCACTAGACAAGTGTCCACCCTCTGGGTATTTGCACCAGGGGGAATGTCGCGCACTTCCCTAAAAGCAGGGCAGGTCGCTAGCTGTGCTCCATGGAGGGAAGCCTGCAGAGCCGTTGTGGCACCAGCTCTGCCCTATTCTGTCCTCCTGTGGTGAGGAGGCACGAATGCAGTATCTTGGCTTGAGGTGCACTGAGATGCAATGGCTCAGATATGTTTGGGGATTGTGTTATACCAGACAGCATCACCGCCTTCAACTCTCCCACACTGACTCAGCAGTAGTGTGCTAGTTGGAAAATGATCCAGTTCCCTTTTATGGCCCTGTAATACTTTTAAAGCTCCTCCAAGGGCCTTAAAAGAGTAAGAAAGTCCCAGGAAATCCTGTTTTGCTGACAAGCTATACTGCTGTGTTCTTTTGGTCTTGCCAGCAAGGCTCAAAAATTACTTGATCACTAAAGAGACACAACTAAGACCATTGAAAGTGGGTTAGAGAGCTCCATGATAAAGTGTATTTGGATTATTTCTCTGTCTTGGAGCTCTGCTAAATGAGATCTAAATGGAGCCATTATACCAAAGCACAGCATTTGTTTCCCAAGGCCATTAGGCACTTTACAAATTTCATTACTGGGGGAGCAGAGCTGGCTGTTTAACCATCTGCAGAGCTGCCGAGACGCCCGCCCCTGTTTCTGCTGGGCTTAAAGGCAGAGCCCAGAGGGCTGTGAGCTACCACGTAGGTCCCTGCTCACCATTGCTGCCACTCAGTTGCTCTTGACGGTGAATGTGGGTCCCTAACCAGCCTCTGGAAACTTGCAGTATGAGCGACACAGATTTTACACTCCAACTCCCATGCTGCACCCGTGGGAGGTTTGCACCCTCTGCTCCAGCCAACCCCCCGGCTCACGCTGATGGAAAAGTAGGAGCCAGTTTCTGCTTTCAGGGCACCTTGTGGCTCCCGCAGCCCCCCACGCTCCCGCAGAGGCGCGAGGTGCCCTCACCCGCTCTGCCTCTCGGTTCACAAGACCTGGATGTGAAGATGGTGACCGCTCTGACGCGCCCCGCGCGGTTCAAAGGGAGGCAGTTCGCAGGGGAGCTGATTTTCTTTCTCTTGCACCATGGCCATTGTGCGAGTGTCAAAGGAGCATCCCTCTCATCTCTCAGATTGATGGCATCATCTAGGACTTCCAGCATAGACAAGATAAACTAAAGGCTTCTGCAGACAGGTATGTAACTGTGGAGACAGCAGCACTGCAGAAGAGGCCTCCGATCAGGGGAATGTTTGTCCCACAGTCGACTCTCTGGCATAGCGGTCACCTTTGACATGACTTGCTGAATGGGAGTTTGTTTTCTAATTTCCATGGTTCAGCCATAGGCCACGCAAAGTAAATACGAGTAAACGGGCAACTGTGGGTTCAAAGGAACATAAGACAAGTATTTGCCCCCTCGGAAGACAGTTTGGGTAGTGTTCACATGTGAATCAATCTGGTTTGGGTCTTTGAAGTGATTTTGATTAAGAAGAGTGGGGCAGAGTACTGAAAATTGACCCAGTCAACAAAAGATCGCCCATCTTTCAGGGCGTACTCTAGAGGCGAACTGCTGGCATGCCGCTGCAGAGCTGCCAGTCGTACTGGCATGCAGATGTGAACTCCCAAATCATTTAATAAGACAGGCAAGAGGCCTGCCCTGGCACCAGCACCGAGCCCAGGCATCCTAGGAGAGGGATGCTGTCAGATCAGTGCTTGCTGCCATGTCCTTCTCAGGGCTCTTCCCTTACCCTGACTGGCCGTGTGGGCACCTCTCTGAACGTGCCAGTGCTGTGTCATCAGGCATAGGCCAGATGAGTGTGCTTAGGTGACTTCAAGCTGTACTTAAGTCACAAAGAGTTTCACTCCCTGCCTGGATGCACCACTACAAGTTGTCAGTCTTTACCACATGATCCAGGGGAAACAAACTTACGTGGCGGAAACCAAGACTTGTGATTTTGGAAGATGGACTTTTGCAGGTTGCTTGAGTCGAAAAGGCAAGCTGTCGCCGGGGGCTTTAGGCTGTTTCCAGCTCAACACAGCTCCCAGACTGGCTGTGCTGTGACAGGCTGTTTTTCTTTGCTCATTTGTTGTTGTTCTTTTGGTTTTAAATAAATGCCTTATTTTTCTGCTGTTGGTTTTGAAGGAAAGAAAATATCAAGTAGTACCATAATTAATATTTCTTTAAGTGTTAGAGGAATGCATATTCATCTGTGTACCGTCATGCATATCCTATCAAAACGCTGCCTGGCTAGGAAGCCTGTCTTGTGGAGGCTCTACCTTTCCCTGGCACCTTAATACTTTTACCATTATACGCAACTTTCTTTCTGCTAATGCACAGCATATCCCCTTCAGGGAGACAATCTGATATTTTCAGCAATTTGTGATCTGATTGATTTGGTCACTGTCACTCTCCTCCTGAAACTGAGTGTGCTAATCCTATACATAAGTAAAGACTATTTGTCAACATGAGTGACACATGTGGGATGAGACAAAAATGTGGTTGGTCAGTGATCATTCCACCACAGATTTCACAGTGCAACATGTAAAGTGACTTCAGCAAAGATAAGTAGACTAATTTCTACCTTGTTTGTCTATAGTAATTATTTATTTCCTGTGCTTATTATCACTAATCACTAAGTAGAGACTGTGTATATCATTACAGAATTTTAAAGGATTTTAGTATCTTTTAGGATAAAAGCAATTGCCTGAACAAAATAAATCCTTACATTAGAATAGGTGGATTCTTCTGAAAAGCTGCAGGTGAGAAAAGCTTCCATAACTGTTCGTCATTGTGCCTTGCAGACTCATAAGGAAAAGAGAGGCTGGTCAAGGAAAGCATGTACTGTTTTTGCAACTCAGGGAAACTCAGTGTGCAAATGAGGCTCTCACAGAGAAGGTAGGTGCAGGCAATTTCATAGTGGAGCTGCTGAAATCCTGCTGAAAAAGCCTTGATGTAACCATTCACTTATTCACAGTTAGCCTCGCTCCCCTCCAGAAGCTCTGTTAACATGACAGGACCGAAAAGCCACTTCTGAGATGAGGGAAAGGCACCTGGTTGATGTCCTGGCCATTTTAAAGATGAATGTAAAGCTAGCGATGCCAGGCCTGAAACTCAGTTGCCGTCTGAAATCCTGGTAGTGCCTGACTGAGCCTGAAGAAATGGGGCAGGAGCTAGCATAGGCACATCCCTGTAGCTACTGGGGCCAGAGCCCCAGTCTCTCTCCCCATGTATGAGCCTGGTCTTCACCGCATGAGCGGAAAACCAGGTAGGGATATGTCAGGGGGAGAGGGGAGCTTCTGTGTGGCATATCCCGGTGAAAATGCAGAGCCTTCTCCAAGAGTATTGCACCTGCAAACCTCCCAGCAAGGCCGTCTCTCGAGTCTGAGCTTAGCAAACATACGCACACATGCACACATATGCAGACACGCCTGTATACACACACACTACTCCCCGAAGCTCCTCTTGCTGCTCGGTGAGCAGGAGTGTGGGATAATGGATGGAGAAAAGCAGCAGCAACCAGAGGAAAAAGACAAGCAGGAGCAAACCAAGTTTCCTTGTGCTGCCTCCTCAGTGGCCAGGGCACAGATGTGCTCCGTCTGCTGTCTCATCCTTTGTTAACTCCATCTCCCACCCACTGGAACCTCATTAACTGGTTATGGAAAAGAGGGCACTGATTATTACCCCAAATGACAGTCCAATTCCTTGGGATACTAAAGTGCCTGTGTCTTTATACAGAGTTCAAAGCAACCACAGTTGGTTGGAAAAGGAGTGAAAAAGATTGCAAACACACCCCCAAAACTTATTCCCTCCCCTGACCCATGGGTTCAGCTTCCAGCCAGCCCTAACCACTGCTCACAGCACCCTTCTGGGACAGCCTTCTCCGTAACCTATTCCCTCTCCCGGTGCAGACCCCTGACATCCCTGGCTGACACCAGAAAGGACCCAGGGAAGGAAAACGATGGCGAGAGGTACAGCACATGGATTCAGGGGAGAGGACAGCAGAAGCAACCCTGAAGTTACAGCTGAGGAGAGTCTCTTGCCACATGCTCGCTCCTGTGGTGTTTTGTCTCCAGTTACTGCAGACCCCCTTGAGGTGCCCAAAGCTGATATTACTGGGTGCAGAATTTAAATGTAATTTCTTGCCCAACATGTACAAAAATAATTTTTATTGAGAACGGTGAGGGAACTTCTTACATGGCTAATGTCACCACCTGTATGCCCAGGCTTTGAAGGTGCCCCTTGTCTCTTTTAGTAAAACAAGCAGTGATGCACTGCGAAATAAGACTCCATTTCAGCTGCTGATGTTCTGGCACCAAACTAGAACATCAAACCAGTTTCTGTTCTACAGCAACAATTATTTTTTGTGTCTCTGGGAAGGAAGTCATATGAGCATGAGAAAAAAAAGCAAAGCAGGTTGGTTTATCCATTCTAAAACAATTTTGCAGAGACATTGCTGTGATGCAGGAATACCAAAAATGTCTGTATAAAGTCCCAAGCTTTCTCAGGAATCCAGTTCCTAAGAAAGATGAACGGTGCTTATTTATTTTGCTTTTTGCTTTCTCCAGAGGAACGCAAGTTGTGAGGAGGGTGCGATTTTGGTGGAAGCTGAGATTGCAGGAGTAATGGGAGGGCACAAAGGGTTCATTGTTGGGCCAGCAATCTGTCATGGGGAGGGCTGTCATAGGACTCTCCGAGGGGCTGGCAATGAAATGCTGCCGCTACATCGCAGAAGGAGACTTTACCTCACCTTGGGCTGCCCAGCTCCACTCTCCATGTGGGACCACCCGCCAGCAGCAGTGGGGCAGGCTGACCTCCCGCCCTAAATCACTGGCAGAGGCAGAGCGGCACGCAGGGCGAGAGGGCCTGCGGGTCGGGCAGGGAGAGAGCCGCGATTTATAACTATACAGTATTTCTCTCTTTTGAAAATTAAATGGCATGTTAGAGAAAATAAAAGAGGGTTGACAGGAGGGGGTGAGCCCCTGCACGGCCAAGTTCAGCCTTCGGGGCTGAGTGGACGAATGGTTTAAGTACAGCAATTAAGTTCTTGTGTTAGAGGGAGAGAGCTGCACCATGAAGGGCAAGCTTGGTTTTTGCAGGTCTCTGGTGGACCTCCTGTCCCGAAGCCGGAGTCACCTACGGGGCAGCATGCTGGGGCTATTAGTGACCCTCCTGTCCTGTCCTGTCCTGCCCCAGGTGCCTGCAGCGCAGCGTGGGCTGGGATGTCAGTCTGCACCCACTGATGCTCTTGCCCCTGGAGTGGCTTTGCTGGACTCAGCTGCCAGCTGCCTGCAGGGACACCAACGCTTGGGCTTCACTGGTGAAAGGGGCTAAATTGGTGAAGCAGCAGGTTTTGTCTTTGCAAAGACAACAAAAGCTTTGAGTTTTTCATCAATAGCTGCGCAACTGGCATTTTGGTGGCTTGTGAGGAAGAGTCTGGTGGTGATTTACTTAGGTAAAACACATTTGTCCCCTGGGAGAGGAAACAACGTGCCAGCCAAGAAGACTCTGCTGCACCTTGGAGACCCGCCTGAATGTCCCAGGCCACCGACAACTGGTGTAAACCAGCACAGCTTTGAGGAGGCCAATCCTGCAACGGCCAATTTACATCGGCTGAGGATCCAGGCTTTTGTGTCATTAAAGACATAGTAGAAAAAAATCTGTTGTGAATGAAGGAAGCTCTGGCTAAAAAGTCCCAACAAGTTAGCTCTTTATTCTTTAACAGTGAAGTCTGCACACAATGAAAACATGGACAAGGGAAATTTGCACAGCATTTAACTTAGGTCAAAAAAACAAGTAATTTGTTAAGTGGCAAGGGCACCAACGCGTGCCATGTCACGCTGGATTTTCTTTAAAAATAAAAAAAATAACAAAGTTAAACTTTCAGTCAACCTGAAAATATTTGCTTTTTATGGGGGCAGTGCGGAACGAATGGGACAGCAAATCTTTCTTCGGTTGCTCGTTTACAGAGACTGAAAAGCTCTATAGAGACAGTGGGAAAAGGAGGAAAAAGGAGGGGTTGCAGAGAGGGAGGGAAGGAAAGAAAGAAATGAAGAAAGAAANCGAGTGGAAAGGAGGCAGGGAGAGAGGAAAGAAAAAATGCATATGATCTCTGCAGTTCTTTGCTAATACAGTATTATCAAAGATAGTTCAAAAATATACCAGGCTGAGAAAGTAAACTCCTTGGACCACTTGACGCATTTCTCACTGATGACTAGAGAGGGATCTCTTGCAGAAACAGAGACTGCAGGAAAAGGCTCTGATCAGGAACTCAAACAGAAGAGGAAATACGAAATCTCCACAGGAAGGAAAGCAGGAGCTGCCCAGAGGGAAGAGGGAAACGCTGATGCCCATGTTGTAGCATGAAAACTTACAGGTATAAGTTCCAGCTCTTAAATGGCAGGCATTCATTCTCTCTAATTTTTCCAGTTTAGCTGATTTGCTCATGTTTGGAAAATATTACAAATGAATGACTTGCGAATTCTCAGAGGCATTGATGACTGGTCACTGGAAACGGATTGTTTTACTGAACTCATCTAAACTCATGTAAAAGGGGAATGATCAAAACAGATATTCTCATGTTTTGCTATTATTTTTCCCTCTGCTGGTATTATTCCACAGAACTGGAATTTTTCCCTTCCCCTTTCCGATATGCATTCCCTGATCTTTGTCATCAATAATCTTGTTTCTGTGCTTACTTTGGATTTCTTCTCCAGTTTCTCAGATCTTTTTTCATCCTGTCCCCCTTACCGACAGCAGACCCATGTTCACTCAGCAGGCATTTCTATCTATTTACATTTTTTATTTCATTCTTCCCCTTCCCTTTCTGAATGCAAGTTCAGAAAGCCAGACAGCTCTTACTACCTACCTACCAGAATGTGAAAGCCCATTTAATCTGCACTTGCTGTCCGGAATTGCTGTATTTTAAGCTAGCAAGGGTGTATCTCTGTCTCTATTGCTCTCTCTATTTCCATCTCTATCTGTGTCTCTGTATGTAATATACATATGCACATTCCCAGTGCTTTTGAAATGTCTTTCATCCTATGAATTACTGCCCAAAATGATGAAGTAAAACAACACTGTGGTGTAACCTTGCACTGCCTTTTGCTCACACTGGCACACACAGGAGCACGCACACACACACACAGAGACACAACCGTGTGGGGAAAGGAGGAATGCGGGCAAGTTTTGACCTCCAGTGTCCGCACAATGAGCCATGGACGATGCAGAAGGTTGGCTGCTTCCATACAGACCTGCTTTTGTGCGCTTGTCCAGGGCTTGATCCTTGGAGCCCTGTGTGCTCAGTAGATGCCAGAGAGATAGATGTGATCTGTTAGCCTCATCCAGCGCCGGCAGCTGAGCCATTTTCACACAGGCAGGCAGGTATGGCAAAGCCTGGGTAACAGATGAGAACCCATGGGGAGCTCTTGACTATGGAGAATGAAAAATCAAAAGAAACCATATTGGACACAGATACAAAAGGAGTCCCCTGTTCCTTTTCTATCCCCCCCTTGTTTCTTTTCTCCTCTTCCTTACCAGGCTGTAATGAATGTGGAAAACTGCTTCCCCCCTCACAGTATTTGAGGACATATAGATTCCAGATGCTATTCTATGCAAATACTTCCACCCTTCCTTGCCCAGCAGCCTCCTGAGTTAATCCTTCTGCATAGCCGTTTGCTGCCTGTCGCTTTCCACGCTGTGGCAGGAAAGAAAAAAAAGTACCTTTAAAAAAAAACCTTAATCATTATTCTCAAAGGACAGATTTACACCCTATATAGTACATGTGGGTACAGCACAGCTGGAGGCACAAAGCAGCAAACACATTTCTGGCACTGACATTAGTTTGATATTTTAATCGTGTAACATCATGAAAAAAGAGAGGTTAATTCCTAATAGTGTTACCACTATGAGCTCTCTCTTGAAATCACTGTTTGTAGCACGTCCAGAGTCAGACATTTGTCCTAGTGAAAACAGTCTGTAGAATACTTTTAGCATAAATGCATGCAATTTAAAAGGAATTAAAGGAGCACATATAAAGCACAGGAAATTTAAAGATCTGTTCCTCGGACAGCTGTGAGTCTTTTATCTCCCACTGGCAGTTTTGTGAGCCTTGCTTCACACCAGCCATAACCCAAAATGTTTTTGGTAGCTGATACAGGAATGATTGCCTTACTCCTAGTGACTGCCACTTACATACAAGCCTTCCAAAAGCCTTTTCCAGATCTAAAAAGAAAAGAAAGATGTGGAGAACAACAGGAATAGCTAATCTAACTGAAGCTACTTTTCTTTCCAAAGAAAAAGAAATGCCCCTCCTGAGATTTTATTTCCTGAGACTCTTCTACCTCCTAAAATTGCTTTCATGGGCTTCCTATTTATAATCCCTTAGCTCATGAGCTTGTCTATCTGGATGCACATGCCCCAGAATCACCCTAACGACAGCAGCAGTGCAGCTTTATGGTTTTGATCAGTATGAACTACAATTTGATTGAATCCCTCCCTGAACTCAAAAATAGGTCACTTAGTTTTGTTGTGACAGATTGATGGTAAGATTTCAGAGAGTACTGTAAGAGAGGGAGGTCTCAGGCATGAGCACAGAAGGCTCAAACACTTAGACATTTATTGATAGAGACAGATACATTCTCCTCCACCAAATAAATACACTTTTTGCATGGCACTCACACACTGTGATTCCCAGCAACAGCCCTCTCTGCATCTGGTTGTGTGGGAATGAGATACTTATAAGGCTGTTTTGTTAGTTTTCATTAGGCTTTCCAGGGTTTCCTTAAGTTGCAGGGTATATTCTGCTCCATTAAATATGTTTTATCTAATTTGCAATTGCTGTTCTGCATAGAGATGACATGGCCTCTCTGTATTGATTTGCACTAGACGTCAAGAACACACTATACTTCTTTATAAACCCTACTTTGATCCTACGATGCAAAAGCATCTTGAAAGTTGGGGGTTCTTACTGTTTTGGTTGTAAACTTTTTTTTTTTTTTTAACAATGTTTCTAAAAGAAACCACTGAATCAAGAAAATGTGCTAAGCAATCAAATGAATCTTGTGTTGAAATAGTTTCTGCTGTTTCCTAAGTGACTGGTGGAAGAGGACTAAGGATGCTCATCAGATTTTCCAAACAGGTTTGCTCCTTCCTGTTTCAAGCAATCAGCTGAATGGCAGAGAAGATCATATTTCAATTTATTTACACATTTTTTTAGCTTGCATGGATAAAGATGAATTTTTAATCTATTGCAACTCTCAAGTTCCCTAAAGTGGATCTCCAGTATTTACTCACCTCACTTAGATTGTGTGACACTAAATTAAGAAATTATATGACTGTGAGAAGTGGTAACCATTTATTTGTTCCCAGTTAAGCCAGTTTTGTTTAAGAAGCAGTGAAAATTAACAGAGGGGATTAAAAAACTCCCACAGTTTGGCTACATGTCTATGTGTAACAACTTTCAGTCTGTGTTGGACTTACTCCAAACCCAGAATGTCACTTATTTTGCTGATTTACAACTTCTGCTAACCTGTTGTCTACCTTAGAGCCCATGGGAGTCCTGTCTTTCTGTTGACTCCAACAAAATGTTCTCAGAAAAAGTAATCTCCTTTCCCTGAGACATCCATTGTCTCTGATCTTTATTTCTGTGGCTCCAGTCTTGCTGGTCTTTCTGATGCGAACAGACAAACAGAAGCATGAAAGCAGCAGAGGTATCACAATGTTACCTGAATGACTCTTCTCAGCCACAGAGCTGTGCCGGTCTTGCTTTGTTTTTTGCTCCACTGGCCATGAAAAGGGCAACAGAAACAGACTGTGAAGACGGGTAGTAGTATCCTTTGTGACTTGAACTTGGTTGCGAGCTACAAAAAAGGTGAGAATTCTCCCGTAATTCCTCAAGAAACAACCTGCTCCACACTTAATACAAGCAGAACAGAACCCACCCCATCACAGGTGCAACCAGACAAAAACCTTAGGGGTAAATAGTCACTTCTAGCTAAAAGATGGGGAAGGATCACCTCATTTGTTTCTCTCCTTCATATAAATCCTTCTTTTACATTTGTGCTCTAAAAAAGCATGCATTGGGAGTGGGGTAGGTTGTTGTACGTGTGACTTTGTCTCTGTGCGTGCTTATGTGTGCAGAGTTTGTTATCGTTTAGATTTCCTCCAGGAACTGTGTTTCTCAACACAGAGGAGGTGTTTCTCTGTGTATCATGAGTACATTTTTTCTTATCTCCACTTTGCCTCTTTCAATGAGAACTCATTGTGCTCCTCAGTAATCGTAGTGCTTGCCTTGCTCAGGTTTCTGTAGCTCGAAACAGCCTCCATATGCTCTCCATACCTCCATTTGGTGTCCAGACTCCCTGCTGCGGGATATCTGTTTCCTTCCAGGCTGCAGCTCCTTTCTCTTCAGAGATACTCTCCTGCCTTCTTTCTGATCTGGATTTGGGATTTAGTTTATGATGCTTCTCAAATTTCTGAAAACAGTCTAAACTCAGAAGCGGTTCAGCCCTTACTGACTGCCTTGTTTACCCAAACTGGTAGGAAAGCTGTCTTTCCAACAAACTTCACTGCCGAAGTTATCACAGCAAGGTCTTCTCTGGGTGTGCTGTTTTCTAGTGACAAAGATGAGAAATCTCAGAGGCGGAGAGCTAGGTAGAAGTAACGAAGACAACTCATCATTAAATAAAAAGTCACTTACCAGACTCAGTTGATAAACGAGGGACCCCCAACTATTGTGGTATGTGGACTTGGTGTTCTAGATGTTGCTGCTATGGCGATTCTTTCCAGGAGATGGGTGGGTCAATAAGTAGAGTGGAACTTAAGTAAGACATATGAAAAACATTGAAAACAGTCAGTAATCCAAAAGCCTTAGAGCAGCAAATGTTGGATCTAGGAAGTGGCTAAGGTAATCTGTCTTACGTCTGCATCTGGTAAACTGGTGGAAATGATGTGGAGGATTTTGACATTTGTAAAGGCAGATTCATGCTTATGAGACTTTTTATGTTGTCTTTGGAAACAGACATGGAATTTCATGGAATAAAATGGAGCTTCACAGCTTTCCTGAAGTGCAAGAACTAGAGGTCCCCAGCCTGGGAGTGTTCCAGTGCACAGATATTCACTGTGCCTAAGAGGCAGCGAGTTCCACTGAAATGAAATCCACTGACCGTAAATAGAAAGTAGTACATATGAGAAGCTTTATTGGAAATCTAACTGCTTATGGAAAAAGCTTGTTGAAACCTTCTACTTCTCAGAATGTTTCAGTTTTTATGAGATGGCAATTCACAGATACAAAAACGGTCCAGCACATATCATCATTTGAATGTGTCAACACCATAAAAAATAATGGAGAGCTCCTTGATCTAATATAGTCAGGCTTTCCATATGGCCTGGCATAAAATGTTATGAAAGAATCTGAGAATTAGGAATGAAAAATATTGCTGAGAGGCAGGAAACAAAGAATAAATGGCATTTTGTCATTGTGACACAAGCTAATGATGGTCTCTCCTGAGGTTACATGCATTATGTTTCATGCTGTAAAGCTAGTTGGAGAAATACTAGTGCTGGGACTAAATAGTTCCCCACAAACTAAAATGTCTCACAAAATCTGATCAATTAAATTTGGAAAAAATCTGGAGAAAGGAAAGTTCTGCCATTGTTTGATTTGAATGTTTTGGGAAAAAATATCCATCTTGTATTTGGATAGCTTTTCTTTCAAAAAATGAAGATTTGTTCATCAATCAATTCAATCAATTTGAAGATTGATTGCTATGTTGTGCCATATTATGCCTTATAATTAGAAAAAACAAAATTGAAATTGAAACTCGGTCACATTTGTGTAGTTGAAGTATTTTAGGTAAACCCAATGATTCTTCTTCTATAATTTTCCTTTGTAGATAATTTCAAACTAAAGACTCATGCAAGACAACACATAGCACATTGGCAAAAGAACTTTGGTGCCAAGAATTGAAAAGTTTATTAAAGGAGAAAATATTATACAAATTAGAGGAAAAATACCCATGTGCAACTGCAGTCAAAGAAACAATATTAAGGTAAAATGAAAAATTGTCAGGAATAGTATCAAGACCAGTGCTGGAACCTGCTTTTATAAGAAAACAAATGACAAGGAGATAAAAAAGTCTGGGACTGCCTGTTTTAGAAATATAATTGATAAAGGAAAAGGAAAAGTAGGAAGTTGCAACCACAACCAATAGTAGACTAGATGGAGCTAGTGCGTGGACTAGATGTGATCTGGCATGGTATTTCCAGAGTGGCAAAGCCCAAACGGGTAGCTCTGGTAAGACCTGCTTTAGAGAGACAGAACGGCTTTGAGCCATGGCTGGAGATCTGAAGTCTTGTGTTTTAGAAACCACTGGTGTTTTTTCTGCAAGCTGCTGGGAGGGGGCAAGTCTGCTGGAAGGAGGAACTGGTTTATGAAGAGGTGAGATTGGGTCCCCAATGAAAAGCATATCAGATGATGAAGGAGGACACTGCTGACTTTTTCAGATGCAGAGTTGGTCGCCCATGCATCTCAGCTCCTTCAGTCTCTGAAGCATCTTCACAGGCTAGCTCTGTCTGTCAGTGCCACCATCCTGATGGCTTTGATGAGTGCTAAGTGTGCTCCAAAACAAAAAGCAGCACTGGTAGATTTAAAATAGGAGATTGATTACTGACATATTTTACTATTGACAGCTCACTTCTTTCTCTCCCTTTCCTGTCTATAATTACTCTGCAGAATAATGTGGATATGCATTGCCGTATCAACATCTACGTATAAAGAAGGGGAAATGTTCTTCTTCATGATGGAGTGGCTAAAAAGAGCTGAAACTCCTGAAAAAGATGAAAGAAGAGCTGAAATAGCTGGAAAAAAATTGCTGGGCAAATTCCCTTTTTAAATCTGCAAAACATCAACAACAAAAAGTCCTTGGAACTCATCAGCATAGGGTGCAGTTTAATTGCAGACGTGTGAGTAATTACAAGCAAGAAAAAAATTAAAATGTTCCATTTAGGAAGCATGAGTTCTCCTTTTGGGGTTCACAGAAGTGTTTGAAGTGTTTAGGAAGAGTTCTGATTTAACGCCCAAACAGTGAGGGCATTATTTGCCAGTATTGCACTGTTTCAAAAAGGTTTGCTTCCTTCATTAGTCCAGTGATAGCCCAAGCTGCCTATGCAACCAAAGTGTGTTCAGAGCTTGATATAAGCTCTGCATAAGGTTGATAAGATTTTCCTGATTTTCTGTATTTTACCTCTAGTTCAGAGCAAGTTGGGGTCCTGTGCACATAGGTTGGCTTGCCCCACCAGTTAGGGAAGGGAAAAAGCAATCATTGGTGATCGTTGTTCCCAGCTTTGCAGAGCATACATGGAGAATCATGTCCTGCCTGATGCAACTCATGTCCTGCATGGTCATCTATGGGCTGGGCAAGGTAATTTAATTTGTCTCAGACCCCAGACATTGCTGTTACTATTTATGGCGTTTTGATCTGTGCTTCCCCACCAGTCTATCAGCATTAAAGAAATGGTTTCTCATCATTATGGTGCCTCGTGACAAGAAGGATGGTGCTGAAGTGACTGACATCACCTCTCCTTGCTCTGTAACATATGAGGTCATTTGCTCATCATATTCATTCTCCTGGGGAAAAAAAAGAAACAAAAACAAAGCAACCAAAAAACCAGCAGCTCTCATTCCAGCCCATTTTGGGAGTCTTTCCTTACCCAGGTTGTATTCTAGGCATGAACTGGATAAACTCAATCAATGCAAAAAAGGCTCATTGATGTCAAATAGATGGTTCCTAGTCCCAGATGTGTCATGCTCAGTTAGTGAATAACAGAGTGTCAAATAAAGCAATAAATCTTCTTACTTGCTGACTGCTGTGCAGGGCTGCCATGTGAAGACACTCACACGCTCACTAATTCTGTGTGATGAGTGAGGCTGGCTGCATACCCATCGTTTCCAGAGGCCAGCAGAGAGGTGCAAACATATTGAGTCAGGACAAGTGCTGGATCAGTGTCCCTCTCCCCACACCTTGAGGCTATTATTGGAAATTTGACAGCAATATGCCACAGAAACACTGTCAATTTTAAGCTTGATTTCAGCGAGGCTGTTCATGGTGCAAGGTGGTGCCTAGAGCAGGAAGAAATGGTGCAGATGGGCTGTGTGTTTGCTAAATAATTGATGTCATTCTCACTTCTTAGCAGATATTCATGCTGGGGGACACTCTGGTGTGCTCTGGGCAGAGGGTACCAACAGATAGAGCTTAGGGAGGAACTCCAGCATGGACCACACTGAGTCCTTCATCCATGTTCTGGATGAACCATGCTGAAAGAAAAATGAACTCAGTATTTGGGGCCAGTCAATCTTTGAGTTCTGTGTTGAACCCCTGGATAAGAAAGCTGAGGCAACCTAAAGGGATAATAGGTATTGATAGACCTGTGGCAGAAGCCACTAATTCACTCCAGAAAAAAAGCTGACAGAAAGGTCTCTGGGCAAAAGCATGAGAGCAAGGAGTCTTTCAGTGGGAAAGCAAAAACAAGGGATCAAATCTCAACAGATTGTTGCACAGCCCCTGAATCTTAAAATACTTGTTATTGCTGCCATGTGGTGATAAACTCCAGTTGATAGTGGCCTGCCTGGATTCAGACTACAGTAAACTTCTGTTATCCAAACTCCAAGATGTGTTGTGTTATGACTGTGAATGGAGAGACTTCAAAGAAACTTTCTTACATCATGCAAGGACACTGGGTGTCATAGCTGGAACCCATTAAAAAAAGAGCGCTTAACCCTTTCTAGTGTAATATGTAAGCAGGTGTCTATGTAGATAAGCCAGAATGAGGCATCATCAAGAAGCAAAACCTGAATATTAACAATTTCCATTTATGCTTCAGCCCCTTGTGGCAGCGGGGTTTGCCTGTGTCAATGCCTGTGTGTGGTAGCTGACTCCGTGTCTTTCAGTGAAGGATGTCCAACTTGCCTCACATCACACTTTGCTCCTCTATTCAGTTTGGGTGAATTATGCTGCACAGTTGCCATCTTTTTTTGTTGCTGTTGTCCATGTCCTGGGTCAATGTTACCTTTGAGTGTGCTTGAGAAAAGAAGCAACGCTGGAGGCAGAGAAGAAACATAGATTTTAAGTTTACTTGAGTAAATCTGCACCCTTTGGCCAGCACCAGCGGCAATGGAGAGCTTGGGTAGCCTGCCGGTCACTTGTGTCTGGTAGACTGTGAGTGGGTTTCTGCTGTTAGTCTTGGCAGAAGGAGAAGAGAGGCAACAAGACAACACTGCAGGACTTAGGTTTATCCCTTGGAAGTGTTTGCAACTTGGCTTGCAATTTGGTTGGGAAGCAGGTTTGGATTTGGGGTTCACTTCTTTCTGTTTCAGGACAGTTGCACCTGGCAAATGTGTTCTGGACGGAGCACGATGACTTCCTTCAACTGTCTTACCTCTACCTTAATTTTTCTCTAAGATTAGTCTCACTGTAAACAGTTCTTCAAGTCTCCAGGGTGCTGTACAGGTAGGAGTCCCACTTCCATGAGGTGAGGAAGTGTGTCGCTGTTATTACAGCCCTGATTCAAACGTTAAGGTGCATAAGCACGGCTTTTGTTTAAGTATGTCACTACGTCCATCGCCTCCAGAATGTTAGGGGTGCGCAGAATCAGGATCTCTGCTCATCAGAGTGAAAGGGATAGCCAAAGGGGACTGGAAGCACAGTCAGGGGGCAAGGCAGAAACAGAAATCTCAGTCTCTCTCTCCTGAACCACAGACCAAAACACTCTGCCTCCTTTCTGAGATATTTTGTTTCCTGTCTATCACTTAACATGGAAAATCTGGTACTATTTCACCTGACTGAAAATAAAGGGTATGTTTTGTAAATTCTGTAGCAGATCGTTTTCTTTCCTCCCCTAACTCAAATATTCAGTCACTTTAAAGGAGGTAAAGGGGAGGGGG
>VZTL01021791.1:47405-79169 GCA_013400535.1 Scopus umbretta
GCCGAGTACAGGGCCACGATCACTCCCCTGCTCCTGCTGGCCACACTATTCCTGATACAAGCCAGGATGCTGTTGGCCTTCTTGGCCACCTGGGCACACTGCTGGCTCATGTTCAGCTGGCCGTCAACCAGCATCTCCAGGTCCTTTTCTGCCGGGCAGCTCTCCAGCCACTCTTCCCCAAGCCTGTAGCGTTGCATGGGGTTGCTGTGACCAAAGTGCAGGACCAGGCATTGGCCTTGTTGAACCTCATACAGTTGGCGTTGGCCCATCGATCCAGCCTGTCAAGTTACAGATGAAGTTACAGATGTATTTGTACCTTGAAGCTCAATTTACAATCCTTATGTACTGCCCTGGGTGTACTACACAGGCCAGTGACCTCCATCTGCAGGCGTCCAAATCTATGTAAAGGTTACCTTTACAAAGGTTGTCGGAGACGTTGAGGAAGTGAGCAGAGCACTCATCCCTCTGGACTGAGGAGAGGAAAACCACCTTCCCTGACTTTGACAACTTCTCTAGCCATATAAGGTGTAACACTCTTGAGCTCTTCCTGTGACAATTTGTACCTCTTCTTTTTTCCCGTGCAAGTTTAATGCAGTGCAGGAAAGAAGCAGCAGAAAGGAGTATTAGCAGTTAACTGCAAAAATAGAGTAATCTAGAATAGAGAGCAGGATAAACCAGTCAAACATCTGACAAGTAAGATGCCTCTATTGGACATCCATTAGCAACTGCAGCCCCCCCGACATCACTATCTACATGCCCACGTGGTCCCTCCCCACGGTCTCTGCTTGCTGCTCTCCCCATGTTATGCAGGCACCACCAGGCAGGCAGACACTACTCATTGCATCCTAGACACTACAAGAGAAACAAGCACATAGGGCTGGGTGGCCATGCTTAGCGTAGGACGTGATATCCCTAAGCCATTATTGATTGCCACAGATTATCAATTTTACCATGTTCTTTACCACGTTCTTCAGGATGCAAATGGACTTGACAGCTAACCAGTGCAAGCTGTGCAGTAAAGTCTCAGTATGATGTACTTGGCAGGTATGAGCAGAGTGAGGGTCTCTGAGCCCATCTGGAACTGCTGGATCCACCTTATCAGCGAGATGGCATGCAAGAGTACAGCTCAGGTCGAGGGATGCAGACCAGCAATGAGAGGAAACTCTTCCTGCCCAAGGGGTACTAGGGACTAGTAGGATTTTATTTTGTGTCATGTTGGTTTGGGGGATTTTACACTCATCTGTAAAGCAGCTCTTGACCCGAGCCAGTGTTAGGTACCTTAGACTCTACCCAATACCTCTGAATTTCTGCAGGGTTGCTATGAATTAGGAATGAGCAGGTAATGGTTTTCCATTGTGGAAATACATGCTTTTTGAGATTTCTTATATTTCTAGCAGGGCACCGTTTCTGACTCCTGCTTGGAAAAAGTGGGCATCCCTCTTAACCACCCAGCCCTTCACTGAGCAGTGTCCTGTCAGGGGCTGGCTGGAGTCAACAGAGGCTTAAATCCCCACTCTGAATCAGTTTCTCCCATTGTAGCCAAGTGGTCTCACACCTGGATTATTGCCCCATTCATGCTCCAGCTCCATTGTGCTTCTGACTATCTGACAAAGGAATTTTCATTACAAGTTTGTCATGTGCCAAATCTTTGTTTTCCAATACTAATCCTGAGCTCGCTTTTGGTTTAGCTTAACTGAATGATTTGTCATCTCCTAATCTTGGCATATTGGCCTGACAATCTCTGTAAAGACCCTTCTCAAATGCAGCAGATTCATCTATAGATCCAATACATTGCTTTACAAGGAGAAAGACTTCTCTTGGTCATCCATCCATCATTACCTCTTCATGCCTTGGCACAGGTACCCTTTCTTTTTCTCCTCTGCATGATAGCTGTCTCTATCAGAGACCGGGTAGCCATGTCTAAACTAGTAACTATGGTCAGAGTGTGGGCTCAGGCACCATCCAGTCACCCCCACCAGGTAGTAGTTAGTCCCTGCCTCAACAAAGCTCTAAGTCAGGCAGTGCTTTCCTAGGCAATGGAAATTGGAGGGTATATATGAGGTAGTATGAAGTGCAACTTGTCCCTGGAGGGTGCTGTGGACTAGGTCATGCAGGTTTGGGGAGAAGAGAGTTTAGTCATATAGACATGAGGCTTGTTGTGCCACTTAACCTTGGAGCCAGAAAGCACAGTGATGGGCCATTTTATTTATCAGCTGCAGCACTCATATAAACATATTCTGTGTCTGCTGCATGTAAACAACCTAGAATTCAGCTTTGATCTAGAGAATCATAGCAATTGCCCAGATATTCAATGTCTCAGATAAATTGTTCTAATTGTAGAGTTTACCAATTAGTCCTGTTGCCTCTTGTCTAGTCTATCTTCTTGTTGCAGATGGAAGGCAATATGGATACCCCCCAGACAGCAATTCACCCCCATCCTGAGATATACTCCAACTAGACAGAACAAGGCACCCTTTGGCAGTCCCCTGACAAAGAACAAATGGTGTTGTGGTGATGAGCTGAGAGCATGACCCAAATGTCTGCACAGCTCAAGTTAGCTAAGATCAGCATCTCCCCTTCAGTGCACATCCTGCTCAGCCTGATAGAGACCCTCTTCTACACCACCCCCACATTCCCTAAATTTGTGTCACAGACCAAGGCGGTGGAGGCCTTTGCTTTGTGTCTCTCTTTGAGTTTCATCATCACATTCAGGCAAGTACCCCCACTCCTGCCCTCCCCAGGCACTCATTTTCATTTCAGAATATCTCAAATATCTTTGTGCTTGTTGATTACTAGTTGTGCCACAAGTGACTCTTTTTAGAAGGATGCTCAGTACCCTTGACTAAATTACTTCTGAAATGTGACGCTGAGGGATGGAAGAGGCTAAGTTTACAATAGCCTGAAGTTAAGATAGTCATCCTAGTCCCTATCTATATAGGCAGTGGAGAAAGCCAGAGCTCTCTGGAGGGCTAGATAATGGTTCTCAGAGTGCCTAAAATTAAACTTAGTACATTTGGGCACTTTTGAACATTTATCCAAGCTACAGTGGAACCCCATTTGCTGAACATAACTTTATTGCCAATGTCTATAGCAAAAATGCCCTGTGGTTTAATCTGGCAGTTGGTTTCTTGAATAGAAAATATGTTTATACATTATTCTTGCATGGATGACAGATAACATTCCTGGAATGTACTAAAGATTTGCCTAGTGGTCTTTATCTCACAGTCTGCAGTCCCTTTCATGCTCCCACTGCCCAGGATTTCTGATGCTGGTTCTCTGGGCTGCCACACACAGCAAAGTGGAAATTCAGATTTCTCTGGCAGAAAACTGTGAGTGTTCCATTTGTACCAGGGGTCTGCCTGGTCCTCTCTCCTGGCAGCTTCCCTTCCAAGCTGAACGATTAAAATGAGTTCACCTGCTATACTTCTGCCAAAGGTCCTTGGTGCTGTGTTATGGAGGAGTGGCATGACTAAGAGGTGCCAATGTTTAATATGTGACACAGGTTGGACTAAATTTTTGTATCAGGATTCTTTTTGTCTTTTTTTTTTTTTTTTTAGGAAAAAATCCCTTATCTGAAAATGGAAATTAGTACATACAGTTTTGGTCTGTGTGTGAGAAGGAAGTTTCTGAGTTGTAACTACTTAGTTAGAGGACTTTCAGTTCTTGGCTCTTAGGCCTTTCCTATTCCCACACTGCTTGTTTGCATTCTGTCTCTCTCTCTCCTCCATCCTCCTCATTTTTTCTAATACATGTGGTGATGTGAGGAGAAAAAACAAAAGGAGGGAAAGATGGAAACAAAAAGGGTGGGGAGAAAAATAAAAAGCCAAGATTTTGAAACGCTATCTCCGTCAGGCTTCTGTTCTACATTTTTAAGAAGTTGAAACCTTCTGAGTTTCAGAAACCCACCAGCCTCTTTCATTAGCTTTGGCAAGGTGGATCAAGGCGCATGTGCATGACAAGGGTCATTCATTGCTACCCTCCACCTCCACAGGGACTGACAGTTTAGGCTCCTCACTAGCACTCATCTGTGCATTATCCCAGCGGTGACGGTCACAGTGCTGCTCTGCTCTCACTTCTGCCCTCCTAAATCTACTTCTTCGCTTTCACTGTACAAATAAACAGTGAGGGGAATTAGACTGCAATCGTTCTCTCCCTCCCCAAAACAACCAAGTCAGCTCCGCTTGCGGGGACGCACAGTTTCAGAAATGCTTGCAAGGGAGCTGACGCTCACAAGCCGGGGGTGTCATTTTTATTTGCCTGCTGCTTCCACGGGGTAGGAAACAACAAAACGCCGGGAGAAGGAGCGGGCTGGGTTTCCCGGAGGCCGGCTGGCCCCAGGGTGCAGTAGGTGTGTATAATGCCATTCAAGCGATTCAGGCCAAGAGGGTGCGGCGGACGGGCAAGGCTGCTCCCTTTGAAGATGCTTCTGTCGGGCTGGAAATACAGGAGAAAAGCACAGCTTCTTTCAGCTGTCCCCTTTTGTGTGCTTTCCCATACGAAACTATGTTGCCACCGCTGCTCTGCACTTTGTTATTATGACAGGAAAAAATGAATTTCTAATGAGGTATCTGTGCCAGCTGCAAGCACCTTGTGGATCTCCGCGCCCAGGAGCTTTGTCAGCCGCTCCTTGCTAAATGCTAACCAGCCTGGGGGAGGACGAGACTGTCAAAGCACAGCTCCCATGAAAAACCCTTTTCTGTACAAATCCAAACAAACGGAAACACCCCAGTTCCCCTAATAAGCTATGCTGTGACATGTCCTCATTTCACAGTGATCGACTCCAGGGACAGAAAGGGCTCGGGGAGGCTTTGACAATGTGCAAGAAGCTCTGATTTTTAAAGGCAAGGAATGGTACATTTAAAATTGATTAATACCCTCTGATTCCCAGAAGGCTTTTGATATGCAACACAGGAAATGTTTTGCTCAGCCCCTAAAATGCAGCTGCATCTCCCAAGGCCCGTGTCAGCTCTCAGGAAAGCCACAGTAACACAACCGCGTCGGAAAAGTTGTGGAGAGGGGGTACCACATCTACCATCTGCTTCGAGCTGCTGGGCAGGCTGAAGGAGCTCAGGGCTTTTCCCAAAGAGGATTTCAGCGGCCAGTTCAGAGGCTGAAGCGTTAAAAGTTGTTCAGATGTTAGCACGGGCTTACCCAAGCAGCACAGAAATGTATTTGCTCTTTCGGGGTTTTGTCCATGCAAACAGCTCCCCCATCACTGCTCTTCAGTGTACTTTCACCAGTGCAGGGCTGTTGGGGTGGGCCCTGTCCTCTCCAGCAGGGCTGCCTGCTGAGGGGCTGGAGGAGCAACACGGCACAGAGGCTTTGCTGGGGATCCTGCTCCCTCTGTGCCTGCTGGTCAGGCTCTTTCGGTTAGTGAGGTAGAGAGCAATTCACTCCAGGGAGGGGAAACTGAGGGGTTTTGAAGGAGACCTCGGTATGAGTTTGAGCCAGATCTTCAAAAAAACCCTCTGTGTTTCCCTCCTCAGAACAAGCTAAAGAAACACAAAAGTAGGTGATGAGACTCTGAGCATTGCTGAAACAACAGCTTTTCTGTCTTTCCTTAGCCAAAGGCACTGTATTTTTGCATGGATTAATCAGCAATAGCCTTGAGCATTTGCACAGTGAGTATCCACACTGTACCTGGCCTTCTGAGGGCTTCTTTGTGCTGAGAAACTAAACTCAAAATGCAGCTTCCCTAGGACATTGAATGGTCGTCAGTATCTGCACTGTCTTTAACAAGCCTTAGAAATCTTACCAGCTTTGACAGTGACTACTCATATCCTCTCCTTCTGCTCATATTGATGGACAGAAATAAATGACCAACTGACTGACTGACTGAGGGTAATGTCTCTGCAGGTGGTGGTGACATTGATGGAGAATGATGGATGAGGGTGACAGGGCTCCACCCCACCCACTTGCCCATGTGCATGACAGAAGGTCCTGCAAGCCAGCTCCCCCGCTCTCTGAACAATGCCTCCAAGTAGGTATTTGGAAGTGTAAAAACAATGGGTTTGGCTCCAGCAGTGATTGTGCTACAAGTTTGGGGCCATTTAATGAGTTGCTAATGTGAAAATAATTTTCTTTTCTGACTTCAGAATGGAAGGAGTAAAGACAGATGGCCTCAAATGCAGGGAAATGCAGCCATAGAATTGGTAATGGCACTGCCAAGGTTTCAAAGGCAGCTTGTCAGGAAAAGAGGACATTCCTGCCACTGTCAGGAGTTGACAGAAACCCTCTGACTTTTTCCCTGCTCACCTCTGGTTGGGGCATTCCTGCCGAAGTCCACCAGACATCAACGGGCTGGTGATTGCTATTGCAAAGGCAAAGCTGCTGTTTCAAGTTGAAATGTATCCTGTAGAGGGGAGGGGAAGATGTTCATGGCATATGCCGGAGAATGGCAACTGATTGTTAATCCAGATACAGGGGGAAGTATTTGGTGATTGATCTTTTGATCTCAAGTGTCAAAAGAAAAAACCTACAACTCTTGGGGGTCCACAGGAATAGCACTAATGACTGCAAGGAATGTCTGTGTCTTGCAGGGTTTTTTTTTTGTTTTAGATGCAGATTGAATTTAAGAAGAGACATTTGGCATTTAAATGGGAACTGTCAGTTCTTCTGTCTCCAACAATTCAGCTTTTCTAAGCTCTCTCACACACACAAAAATTCCTAAAAAGAATCACAGGAAAAAATCCCATAGTTTTATGAATAAATATCACAGAAATCTTAATGCAGAGGAAAAAAGAGAAGTTAATGTAGTTTAATGTTAAAGGTGACTGCAAAAATCAAATGCATTACTCAGGAACAGTGAGCTGCATATCCAAATTCATTTGGTTCTTATGACTGTGATAACAAATCTGATTTCCATGAAATGCCAGGTTCTTGCCAGCTATGAATGAGTGGAACCGCATAACCAGTAATTTCTATCATCAGTGTCCCTTTCAGGGGGGTGGCTCTTTTGGGGCTGCCATTCTCTTTAAAACCCAGGGGCTGGGCTTTCACAAGTAACAAAAGGTTTCCAGTGCCCATCCTGATCTGGCCTCCGTAGTAAGCAAAATATGAAGTTCTCTTCACTTTCAGAGAGGAAGTGCTTAGTGTTTTCTGAAACACAAGGGCCTTCATGGTGCCCAGAACAGCTGAAAGTCTGGCAAAACCTGCCAAAGCCAAGGAGCATTAAATAAGCAAAGAAAGAAGCTCTGGAATCCCACTTGGAAGTCCAAAAGAGTTAAGTCACCATTTACCCTTGAAAGCTGTTTGATAAGCTCTGAGCTTTACCCTCTTACTCTTGCTTACAGCAAAATGAGTTGACAGGTCCTTTCTGCAGGGATGGGGCAGTTGCACCTCCACTCCCAAAAGCCCTGCAGTGATACTCACCCTGACCACACAAATGTATTGATGTGTTTTGAACCACTTGGTACATATTTCTATTAAAAATATATAAGGTTGTTCATATAATTCTGTAAGTATTATATAATTTATGAGTATATAAGTCATGATTATAGGTCTTGCTCATCAGAGCACCTTTCTTCTCAGACAAGGAGGACACGGGTAAGCAGGGACAGGACTGTCTGCGCCTCTGATTTGGGACAAAGTGGTCAGGACGTGTAAGATGCTTTGGCTGAAGATCATTAAACTGTGGGAAACAGCATCTGTGATTTTCTCAATATCCTAAAAGACCATCCACCTTATACCCCCTTTTCAGAAATGGGTCTTTGCCTGTGAAAAAGCCTGGGAAGCTTGTGCTGGGAGACAGACAGATCACATAGGAGAGACAGCTCCCATCTGTCAGAGTGAAACCTAAGTCAGTCAGCGTCGACCCACCTCAGGGGAAGGGGGAAAGGAAGGCAGAAAGAGCAGAACTGGCTTGGCAATGCTGGAGACAGGGGAGGAGGAGTTCCATGCTCTGTGCCTGGCACTGGCAGAGATGAGGCCCACGCTGCAGACGTGGCTCCCTTAGAACAAACCATGGCAAATGAAGCTCAGATACATTCATCCTATTTTAAGTAGCAACTATATTCAACTCTGTGACTATCTTCTGTGCCACCCCCTCTTTAGGCAAGGTCCCCAGCCCTCTTTGCCCACCCACCGGGTTGAGTACCTAGCCAGGTTTGATCCCCTGCACAAAACCTAATCCACACCTGCATTGTCCCTCCGAGCCATGGCACAGCACAGCGTGCTGCAGCTGACAGCAGTGCTGGTGGTAGCTCTCTTAGCAGAGGCTTAGCTGCAAATCTCTCTCTTGTCAAACAAGCTTAGTACAAATAATTAGAGAGGCGTAAGCTAATCCTATCAGGCTAAATCGTGGCCAGGCCTGGTGTGGGAGCACGGCACCTAAGAGTGAGAGATGAGTTTACTCTGCTCCCTGTCTGGATTTGCAGCTCCTGGGCTCTGGGGAGCAGTTTAGAGCTTTCTCTGCAAAAACTCCTGGGGGAAACACATTCCCTGCCCCCATTCCCTCCTACCCACTGTGCCAGCAAAATCTTTGCAACTGTAGTAGACTGCAGGGGCATATTCAGCACTTGGCAAAGAAGTATCCCTATTAAAGACTTCTGTGGAGGCAAGCACTAATGATTTGATCTATTGCATGACTAGTTTTCACTCACTCGCTCATGAGATTCTCTCTTAACAAAACAGTGCCATGAATCCAAGGCGTACAAGCCATGGAAATGCTCCTCATGAATGCAAATATTCCTTAAGCTGGGGAAAGGGGCTGTAGTGTCACCAATTAGATATGTGGAATAGGCACTGACCAGCAGCCCCCTGTCCTATTAATAGACGAGAGAGCCATGCTCCTGCTCCCGGGGACATCGCTTGGCGGAGCTGGTCTCCAGAGAGCCAGCGTCTACAAAGCGCTAACATCTGGTGCCCATTATTTCACCAGCTCTGTTGTGATTAGTCCATATGATAAGTCTGGCCAATTGCTACTGGTAAGGGATTGCTCCACTCCCTCCACCAGCCTCCTTGAGCTGTCACTTCTGGTTTGTGGCCCCTGCTAATTTGCCACTGCAATTTCCAATATTTGCTCAAATCCCATAAGGAAATCTCCCTGCCTTTCAGACAGAAGGGTAGCACTGATAATAAAAAGGGAAGGTTTATCAATTAACTCAAACTGCTCTACTGAAGCAGGCTCAAACCCCCTCCTATTTCAATTATGTGAGTCTCATGAAATGCTCTGGAAAAACTTTTGCTCAGGCAAGCGTTTCGTGAGGGAGCTGGTGGGATTTACCCAGGCTTTAACAAGTTGAAGAAGAGGTTAAAAAAAGAAATCCTCCTGCTACCCGAAGGATTTTTCAGCCACTGCAATAGCTGGATTGTGTCCACCTGACAGAAAGGCTGCTCCTCAGGGGTGTACGAGAGGGATTTAGGGACTTCAGACAGAAAGCTTCCCCATAATTTTTCTATTTCTTTCTCCTTTGTTCCTTTGCCTGTTCATTCCTTCATTCTCTCATTCATCCTTTCCTTCTTTGTTTTGCTCTACAAATGCTAACTGCTACACTCAAACACTTGTATTACTGTAGGAAATTTCCATAGGTAGGCTAAGATAAGTCACTAGGGACCAGAATGGGAATTGCTGTTTTACACAGACTTCTGCCCAAATACGTGAAACTATTCAATAAATGAATCGGATGGCTTTACATATTATGAAAGTTCCTTGAGAAGATACGAAAGAAAAAACCTAGCACAAATGGGTCAAAATAATCGACAACTATACAAGGATCAAATTTTAAGTTTTGGAACTGGCATGTAATATTGTTTTTCTTAAATAATTTCCATTCTTTCCCACCTTTTAATTATTTTTTCTATAATCTCCGTATTAAGGAATTTCTTTGCAAAGGCAGAATTCCACAAAGAGAGCTCCAGAAGTGAATTAAGCCCAAGCATTAGCTCCAGGCAGTGCCTCTTCTTTGCAGCTTTATTACACATATAATACAATTCACTCCTGAAATGTTCAGTTCAGGGCATGCGTTTACCATCTTTATGTTCCATCATAAACTCATGCCTTTCAACAGTAGATGATGTTTAAGCATAAGTCAGATGTCAAATGTGACAACACTCCACTCTGTTGTGGAGATGATGGCACTCCATTTTTCTTCTGCTGAAGTCCTTTCAGTGCTGGGGTGATAAGCACCACTCAACTGGAAGTGAATGAAGCTAATGTGTTTCCCAAATGAGTCACAAAACCAGAAACCATAAATTCCCTGAGTTTTGCACTTTCTTTCTGGACACTTTCAACACGTGATTTTGACTGCACTATCTAGCTTTCATCAGCTAACAATTTGACTTATGCCAGATCCTGTGCTTCACCACCAAGGATCATGGCAAAGATGTCATTTTTTCCTAATAGTGCTCTGAGGTAGCAAGGATAAACCTGTTTTGTAGATGTAAAAACTGAGGTACAGAAGAGTTAAGTGAAATGTCCAATATCAAGTGGAAAGTCAGTTTGCATTACAGCCTCAGACTTCTCACTCTCTAAGTTTTACAGTATACTCATTTTTTTATCAAAACGTGCAGCTTGTCTGCGGGAACGTGACATGTATGTGCACACAGGTGTGCATACACAGATGTGCACGCCCGTGAATGTACTCATACACATTCACTGAATTCTTGTGATGTTTAATGGCCAGTGAAACTAAGGGAGAGGTTTAACTACAGAGGGTACCATGTCCCAGACAACAACTCCTAGCAAAACTTGTATTATCCTTAGCTGGTCTTGCAGTAATAGCAGTACTCCTTCCCTCACTCCTGATGACACTCAGCATGAGGCAAAGCAGTCTTTTGGCAGAACCAACACAAAGAGATCTGCTCAAAATCCCTGGTTAAACCTCTTGTAAGTCCCTCCCATCTATCATGCTAGAAATTATGACCTATAAACAGATGCAGAAGAAGAGAAGAAGGCTGAATGCAGTTCAAATTTAAGACATATTTAGCTGCTCTCCCTTTACCAGCAAGGCACTTTGCTATCCTATGTCAGTGCAACAGCAACTGCTCATGAAAGATCTGGTGAAGGCCACTGCGAAGTAACCAGGGTTGGCCACTTGTTTCACTTCCCTGAAGGGCTCGATCTCCAACTCATGTTTATAAAGCCTCTCATCAGACTTTACAACATATCCAAATATCATCATCTTCCTCTGAAAGAGGGCTAGACATGTGGGCCTTAGAGAGACACCAGGAGAGACAATGAAGAAATATGGCTATTTTGGAGAAGGATAGGAGGTAGATGCAGAGAAAGGGATTATCAGAAAATGTAGAAAACTTGATGTCTGTATTATTCAGGGCTTCAGAAACTGGACACCTGTATTTGTTACGAGAGTCACTCCACAGTGCAGCATAGACCCTCCTGCACCAGAAGATGGGCTGTGGCCCCAGGTTTGGCCAGCTCCTTAGTCCTTGGGCTGACCCTGGAGTTGGCCCATATTGCAGGACTCAGCTGATCGCTTTGCACTGTTGTTTTCTTCATTCACTGTCATTCACTGACAGTAATTCATATCTATACATCTCCTGAGAAGCTGCAAAAGTGACTTTGTTTTCACAAAGAATGCAACCAGAAAATTGTGATAAGCTAAGGTGATGTAGTCTGATTTTTTTTTATCTGCCTTCTTGGCTATAAGTGTGGTCCTTTCTATTATGGTAATGATCCTTTAGGTTTCTTCAGAAATGTTGCTTGCCAGCTTGCAGAAAAGTGGCTAGGTCCCTTTAAGAAGTCAGGAGCAGAGGCCTACAAAAGGTCCATTTTACCATTTTACTAGAGTTTGGGCAGCTCTCACCTACTCAGAGCTCAGCTGCACCAGGCTAATTTCCATAAGCATCATGTGGTGTTACAGAAACCACATTTTGCCAAGCTGTCAACTGTACAGCCTTCTCTTTGCTAAACAGACTCCCATTAAAACTGTCTGCACAATTTGTCAGTTAAATGAGGTACAAGAGGGACGCTCTATTTGCCCCTAATTAGCTGTGCAGACTACCTTTGTCTGTTTGATTAAGTATTCACATTATCAATTTTGTTTAATCTGATTCATTTCACACACCTCCCCAGGGACTCAGCCCATACGGTTAACTAATCTCCGATATCATCTCTCATATCAGCCCGCGGTAGTCTCCCACGGCACGCTCTACCCACATACACGCTGCTCACCAAAATCTTTCCTGGGGAAATTCTTCCTTACCAACAAAAACAATGCTACATCCCTGGAGCTGAGGGCTGCTACCTTTAAGGGAAACCAGAAAGAGTCAGGCTCATGCTTGCTATGTTTCCTGAGCTCTTCGCAATGATTTTTTTTCAATCTCAGAAGCTTTCCAGATGCAGCCATCCGACTCCGATGAGATGGGATACATGTTCTGCACCGGGCACGCAGCTTCCTGCTCCCCACAGAAGCCTGCAACATGACCTGCTCTGCTCTTCAGCAGGTCTCCAGTTGTAACGGGAGGTAACACCAGTGTCCCAAACACACAGTGAAATAACGTGTAATAATCGGGGATGGACTTCAACTAGGAGGACATGTTTAGTCCAATGTCATTTAAGAGAGAAAAGGGACAGCAGATATTCAAAGGGTGTTCCTTTGCCAAGTCTGTGAGGTCCCGACTAGTAACTGCATCGTTCAGAGAATACAGGCCTTTATAAGAGGCAGAAAGATTCACCTGAAAAGCCATGGACCAAAAAGATCCTTCTCAAAGCCACTTTGGCAGTTTTGCTCAAGGCACCACTGGGAAATCCCTGGGGAGAAGCAGACAGTCCTGTGCAAGGACCAGGCAACGGCTCGGGATGAAGAAGTATTGCCTCATCTTCAACGGATGGGTCATTTCACCACAAAATTTGATGTCCATCTGCATGGAAACTGAGTGCATTCCCATGCACATGCCTGACTACACACATATATATGCTTGCATGCATATTAGCATGAATGTTGTAGAAAATACTTCCAGCAAAAAAATTAAACCTTCTAAAGTTGAGATTTTGTTACAGCTGCCTTCTATTAGAACTTTTCTTAGAAAATATTGGTCACAGTATTACTACAGGTAACACTTCTCAGGAAAAGAAAGCTTTTGTAATTTTACAGTGACAATTTTTACCTGAACAAAAATCAATTTTTGCACCTAATGGGCACACAAACACTGCCCTACCCTCCACATGCTTGTTGCATGTTTCAGTGTGGAAGAGTTTGACTTCTAATGTTTTTCAGCGGAGTTGCAATTTCCTGTTTCTCTGTTTTAACAAAAGTGTGGGATGCAATTTGGATTTATTTCAGCAGGTCTCTCCCCAAATTAGTTTTCCTGTGCTACTAATATTGCATACATGGCAAGAGCAAAAAAAAATTAAGTGATGAGCTCAACAGTCAGTAACAGTCATCTTTGCCTCTGGTTTTCTCACAGCAATATATGCAAAAGGCCTTTGCAGCCTCTGATCTGGCTTCTGCCCTGTGGTAAACACTGTCAGACGAAATACAGGTAGGGTGGACAAGCATTGCTGTCATCATTACGCTGCCCAGAACTCCCAAGGCTCTCTTGACTGGCATTGGCATTTGGAAAACAATTACAAATGATAGGTTGCAATATGAAAATCTGTAAAATAGCATAGATTGGAAAAACAGTGTACCACTATTTTTAATTGAGTTTTGTTGAACGGTATAATTCCAAGAAGTATATTTTAGGAATCCCCAGCTGCCTCTGTGAGAGTGGTTTATAGGTAAAAAACTCATAAAAATGTTCTGCAAAATGTCTTTCCCTTTTATTGCTTCTAACCACCATACAAATAATTATTTTCAAAATAACAAACTGTTTTATGGTTAATGCAAAAAATAAACACCAAAATCAAACCTTGTGAATTACTTGACTGCTCTTCCCAGCATTAAATTTCAGTGAACAGATACAACTCAGGGTACTTAAAACCAGCAAAGAACATCTGGCTTTTGGTGCTAACAAAATGAGACTCAACTCTTTTAATATGGAAAGAGAAAAAGCTCACAAAATCTTTTTTTCTTTAAATTCCAATTTGTACAGTCCTTTAAAGAAAGAAAACAATTTTTGAGCAATAACTCAAGGCAAAAAATTGTATGGAATATAAATTAAAAACCCAATTTGAGAAAGCATCCATATTTAGAAGAGTACTTTGGTATATACTTGAAGTTAAACACAGGCATAAATACTGTCCTGAACTGCAGTGATATTAAGCAAGTATCTAGCTCTGTATGTGAACGGATCCAAGGCAGAAAGCTGAAGAAATGATATGGTGAAGGAGTCATAGTTAATCTTTTAATTAATACTTAAACTAATCAGCCCCCAGCATTCACACCAATAAACTGAGGAACTATTTCTGCTGTATGTTAGGATTTTCCTGTATTCATTAACTTTTGTTCTGTGATGCCATTAAGTATCAATACTTACGCTCATTGGCATTGCCATAAATTTTATATCAATCTAATGAGTCATTCTGCATAGACAGAACTTTAATCAAATGTGGCAGTGAGTATGAGAGAGTTGTACTAATCAGCTCAAGAATTACAATCAGTTAGGTAAGAGTGGCTGGACAGGGATGTTCAAGGAGTCTGGGCACCAAGGAGGAAGGCAGCAATAGTATCTTCACAGGAGGAAAGAAGATACATGTTCTTACACTGGTGGAGAACCGAGTTTGAAAAGTACGAAGTTTTAGATAAAGAAAATGGATGTTTCAATCCCTTAACCTGCCCTGTGCATACATCTGATGGAAGACTTTCAGTGTCCTGAAGAATTAACCGTTACTGTCAGAATCGTCTTCGCCATCATCAATCAACAATAACAGCAATATTAGAGTAGTACTGAGGAGCTTGCATGATGGTCCATAGTCCTTTGGCATCAATGCCGTGGAAATGCAAGGCTGCGGGTGGATCCATGCAGCAAGGGGAGCACACCTCCTGCTTACAACCTCCTAACCCATAGTCACATCAAGCGACACCTTGGTCTACTGAAGCTGAGTATCAGTGTCTGGCCTTACTATGGGTTTATTTGAGCTCTGTGCTTAAGTATCTGACTAAAATGTAAGTTTGCTGTTTTGGTGAATGGAGCAAGAACATCCTGAGCCAGCCAAGTTGTAGATACTGAAATGAGTAGGCATCTGTGGCACGGTCAGCCAACAGACGAGCACACATGTAACAGAAGCAGCAGTCTGGGGCTGTATAAGAATAAACCCCCAAATTTTCTTCATTCTCATGCTGTTGTCAAATAAGGAAAAGATTGGGGGTGTCATACTGAGGTCACACCTGAAGTTTCATTTTTACGAGTATGTACTTAGACATGTACAAACCCTCCCACAAGCACTGTCTTCAGATTAGTCAGTGAAATGTAGGACATGAAGCAGAATATTTCCATGAAAACACCAAATCAGCCAAACAATCCCTGAAACACACTTTAAAATTAATTGAAAGCACCAGAACATGTTTTATGATGGTCAAATGCTTGGATAATAATAATGTCTATGTTCAGAAGACGATGGCAAAACAAAAGTGCTGAAAACGCTTTTACCACTTACATCCTAATCCAAGTCATACTGTCCTGGGTGGAGACTGCGAAGGAGAGAGTTATGTTTCTTTCTCAGTGCCCTTAAACTCTGTTGCTGAGCACTGTGTTTGCTGAAGGTGGTTTGCCTGCAGAAGTCTTTTCCACAGAAATATTTGCAGAATGAGGCTGATGCTGTCCTAAACTTCCTTCGAGTTTCTCCTCTGCTGCTGCTCTTGGTTGGACAGATGAAAGCAGGGCAAGGTGCAATAAGGCTGTGGACGGGAGGGTGACTGTTCAATTACATTATGAGGCTAGACATACACATCAGACTGCAATGAAGTAAGAAGCATGAAATTAAAAGCTCAGAGCATCATTAGCCAGCATCCTATAGCTGAGATGAAGAAAGCAGAGGGTAACACATCTGCACATAAAGGGACATGTTACTTAAACCTACCACTATCAACAACATTGTCAACTTTTGTTTGCTGTTGTCCTGGTTTTAGCTTAATTCAGAGTTCATTTTCTTCCTAGTAGCTGCTATAGTGCTGTGCTTTGGATTTAGGATGAGAACAATGCTGNTAGAAGGCCAAACCTGGCTGAACCTGTGGGAGCCGTATAAAACTTAGCTGCAATAGTAATATTAGCATCCTCATTTTTGTGATTAGTGTCATGACTAAAGATGACAAACAGTTGGCATTTCTGGCTCATGTCTCCTCTGCAAAGTGCCATTCTTTAGAAGAACTGGTGCTGCTGTCAACCACATCTTTTGGGGTCTTCTAAGTTTATTTTGTCTTGCTGATAACGATATCTATATTTTTTGATGAAAACATGAAACTACAGGAACGGTGAACATCTGCTGTCACAGAAATATCTGTAGGCCCTGGCTCGTAAATGGTTGACAATGTGTTATTTTGAGACCAATGGATTTTCAAGAGGTAAATTACCACTATTCTATGCTGTAAAGTACCAATTTTCACTCCAAGGATATTCAGGATGGACATTCAAATACCATTATCGCTTTCTAAAGCTCTCCAAATGTATCAGGTAAGGGTGAAAAGACTTGCTATTTTAGCCAATATAAATTATTCCATGAAATCTAAGACAAAGTGGTTGGAAAAATGGGGTATTTTGACCACAATGACTTTTGGGGAGTTTGGGGTCAAATTTTAGGGAAGGCAAGAGACATCAAACCTGGTTTGCTGTGAAGCTCACAAATTGTTCTGTTGCTTTTGCAATTTTCAGGAAATGGTGATAACTCTGGGGGAATGCACTCATGGTTACTTAGCACAGCCAGAGCCTTTCACTGGCATGTTGCTGTCTCCGAAGCTTTGCCAAAAGACTGAAGGTCCAGTGCTGATCACCAAGTGTCTGACAGGCCTTGGCAAGTTCCCATAATTAACTTGAAGGCTCTTGCAGAGCTTCTGCGCCTCGTAATGAGTCCAGTCAACATTTAAAGCCATGTTGTGAATCAGATGTCCTTAGTCCTCGAAGGGGTTCCTGTTAATCTCCTCAGCCCCTCAGAGATCTTCAGCCAGAGAGACCCCGGCAGAGGGCAAATGCTGTGAGGAATTTCTAATCCCCAGAGGGACTCTTGTGGGGATCTGAGGCAGATCTGGTCAGGTTAACAGGTTTTGTGAAGCTCTCAAGAGTAGCTTGGGAAAAAGAAAGAAAAAAAAAAAGACAAACTTTGGGTCCAGTTCTAGCAAGCTGGAAACCAAGATATGCTAAATAACGCAGCTGCCATCAAGGATGTAATCTAATTTACATACTTGGTAGTGAATAAATGCTTCCATATGGCAGCGTACCAGTATTTTTCCTTGACAACTTTATCAACAAGCTAATGAAATTCCCATGCAAAAAAAAAACTTTTTCCAGCTTGACTAAAGATAACAAACCCAGTAAAATAAGTGTGAGAAATTCAGGGAAAAAAGAGTGTGTTCAAGAAAAGTTGATACTAGCAAGCTAGGAAAGTAAGTTTTAAACATTCACCTTATGGAGTGGTAGGAAAACTCAAAATGCACTACAGCATTTCCCAACTAACTTTAGCTGTTTCTTCATCTTCTTGTCCCAACCAAATCCACAAGACAGCTTTACACTTGTTCATCCTGTACATCCACCACTGCCAATTTGAGGCAGATGCTCACATGCTCAGGTGCCCAAGATGAGCCAGATGCTCAGATGCAGTACTACTGGACTTCCTGATGTGTGTAAGCCCAGAGATCCATCCCTGCCTTCAGAGTCCTGGACTAGCACATGATTCACTGTGTGTGGCAGCAGAGCTCCCCGTAGTGCATTACAGACTGCCTCAACAGTCGTGTCATCTTCCTGGTGCAGGGCAGCTCTCTCAGTCAAATCGGTGACATCCAAACTCTGTGTATATCTCCCGCTCAGCTAGAGGAAGCAACTCTATTGACCATGGCAGTTGCTGTTGAAGATGGCCCCAATGATGGGCCACACAGTGGACCACACTGCTCTGAAGTGGCTCAATTCTTTTTCTGACTAAACAAGACCTGAAGTGGACGCTATGTTATTTCTGGACACCAATGGTCTTAGCCAAATTAACAAGGTAACACAAAGAGTGAAGATACTGATTCAGGGCAGGCCTTTTCCCTAATCATGACTGCTTTGCACACTGGAGCAGAGAGTGGCATTTTGGGAAGATGTAAACTCACCTGGCCACTCGCATTCTCCAGCCTTTTAGATGCTCATTTCATTTACCCTCCCTTGTTGTACTTCCAGAGAGGAAAATAGAAAATGTTAGTGGTACGGTCTGAAAACATCCACAAAGCAAGTTCTGCCTCCATGGATTTTTCCAAGAGGGGATGCCCCCTGTTAGGAAGATGCTGGGCTCTGGGGGACATTTCAACAGACTTTTCTTCTTGGATCTTTGTCCAAAGCAGGGCTGTCTGAGAAATGACTACTCTACTGGGTGTGTAATGCCCTCCACTTTGGTCCTAAAAAAAGAGGCTGCAGCTCTAAGGCATGTCTGTCATTAAGTTATTGATAGTCTAAGTGGTCAAGGATATGAACATCACATTCCTATGACCAGTACGCACACAAACACAGTACTGTAGCTGGCCAAACCAAACACAGGGCTTAATGGCTTACCAGGTAGTAGAGTAAGCTGAGCTGGGTTTAGGTGCACCCGTGTAAGGAGGCAGTCAACCCTTCTTAGCCAGATTCTACAAAGTTTCCCAACTGACATGTGGTGAGAATATTTATACATGTACTTAACTTTAGATGTTTGTGTTGCCCTGCTCAGACTGCATGCTCAAACGCATTGCTGGACGCAAGCCAGAGCACAGGACACCTACCAAGGATCAAGCTTAGTCTAGTCATCATTCCCCTTTTGTACTTATTCTGATCAGTAGTGAAACAGGCGCTTGCATAATTCTCACTGGGCACCTGAGTTCAAGTCTCGTTTCATTCTCAGGCAGATGGCCTTACCTCAGCTAAGTTCTGTCTCTGATTTTCTCAGAAAAAACTTTGTATCCAAAAGAGAACAACAGAAACACTTGTTCACTCATGAAAGGATAAAAACAAAATTCCAGTACTGAAACTCAGGGAAAATGGAAAATTGCTATATAGTTATAGATTTTATGCAACAGGACCATAACGGGAGACTTGATTTGCAGCTTTGCTTTCAGATTCTACCTTCAACCCTCTTTAAAAATCTCTTTTCTAGAAGTAGTTGAAATTTCATTACAACTCTGATTCCAACTAAGCAAAATTTTCACGTCCTTTTAGTTCTGCGTTGTTGTTGTCATTAGTGTTGTCATTAGTGTTGTGTAGTTGTTGTGTCAGTTTGGTTTTGTTTATGTTTATTCCAGAAAGTAGCTCCAAATGTTCATTTGAAAACAAAATTTGCACTGGAAGAAGCAGATTTGTGGGGAGGTAACAATATTAATGAAATCTATTTACCGCAATATTTAATTTTTAGAAAACTGGAAGGTTTTATTTCAACAAGATCCAAGCTCTTTGTTTTGTCTTCTGACTATTGCCTTATTTAGTACTTCTTATTTTTAACATGAGTTCAGTGACAAAAATAAGGAAGTTGAAGCTAAGCAATTCAGCCTTTTTTAGGGTATTTCATTTTGGATGGATCATGCGGATGTTTTCCAAAGCAGTTATAATTTCTCTTTTGCAGGACTTACATTTTTATTTAGTCTACCTTTCTCTCACAGAGGGTACATTTAGGACGAAAAGGAATTTTGCAATGTTCAAAACTCTTTGTGAAAGGGAAATTCTTAAGCCAGATTTTCTCTAAAGCTCTTCGAGCGGGACAGAACTGGAGCAGCAAAACTACTGTCTGTAGTAATTTGCACCAATACAACCTGTTTTTCCCCTGACCAGTGCAGGATTTTTGCTACATAGGATTGACACATACATCAGCTTCCTGACGTATGTGAAAGCTGGAGGGACACCTGGGAACGCACCCAGTCACCAGACCCCTTTGACAGTGGTGCCACCTAGCCATGAGTAACATGCATCCCCTCTGCCAGGCAGATGATGTACCTGGAGGGGACCCCTGCCCTGGCTAAGCCAGGTGGAAAGTGAGGCCAGGTGAGCTTACCAGCCCAGGTCCTACTTGGAGTTTTAAATAGAAATTGCTCTACAGGCAGAAGACCCTGAGATAGCTGCTATGGAGAGCTTTTGGCTTTGCTCCACAGACTCATCTTTAAGATTTGTGTTGAAGTGAATCATTTGGGTTTGTAGCTGTGTGTGCTTGTGTTGTGGTTTAACCCCAATCGGCAANAATGTCCGCCAGCAAGGTGATGGCTACCATTACAAGCTGCTGCAAAGCTTCCAAAAATGTTTTCTGTCTCAGGTGATGGGGACAGAAGTATTTGGTCTCCATCACTGTTGTCTCCTGTTTCTCCTGTCCCTCCTGTTCCCTGCTGCCCAGGCAAGGCTGCAGTCACAAGCTGGCTGGCTGCCTTCTCCCCATGCATGTGAAGCCAGCAGCAAACCTGACTGGTGCACTGGGACCTGTAGCTGGTCAAAGGCTTTTTCCTGCTACAGGGCAATGTCATTAAAGGTCATCTCCTCCTCTTCACTAGTGCTGGCCAAGAGAAATCTGAATTGAGCTTGGGAAAAGTGGTGGTGGAAATGCCATGCAAAATCCTGACACCAGGAGGGGGACGTGCTCGTACCTCCATCTTTCACCAGAGGTCAATATTCACTGCAGTAAAGGTAGCTTCTCCCCTGTACTCAGCTCTAGCTGCCTCCAACCACATCTGAAGAAACATCATCTGGGCCGGCACAGCCCTTATTTCTTTCATATCCCCCTTGTCAACAGTTTGAAATTGAGATGGCTAATTTTGTGCCTGACAAGAAAGGACGGATCATTTTCTCAGATGCTGCTATCAGCAGAGTCAGTGCTGGTACACTCTCCAAGGGAGTCCCCAAACTACAGGTTACTGGCAGGCAGACAAACGCTCGCTGACAGCCATTTGTGACCAACTATGAAACACCATCTGCTGTGGTTGGAGGGAAGGAACATATCCAGCAAGTGATACCACTGTGAGAAATGATTTTGTGTGTTGACACACAGCAGTCTTTAGATAGCCCCAAAGAATAAGCCTACTTTGTTTTTCCAGATTTGTGTAAGGGGGAAAGAAACATTTTCTCTTGATAGGGGTCCATGGGTGAGACTTCCTGGGTCTATTCGTATCGGAGCCAGAAAAAGAAAGGGTTTGATACGTCTGTATTAACAGGTGTACTAAATACAACTGTGAACTGAGCCAAATGTGTCTTTAGCAATGTCGTGTTAAGGGGGGTGAGGCACTCTCTGACGGTGAAAGCACCCGCTGGAGTGTGAATCTGCCACTGACTCGCTTGTGACATTGGGCAAGTCTCATCACTGCTTTTTTGAAATGGCTCTCAGTTTTGAGGAACAGCAATAACGTTTTTCTTCAGGAGAGTGTTGCAAGGACTAGCTAGAGTTTGTTCAGCTGTTTGAAATCCTTGGAGAAAGGAGATAAATATTTTTTATTAAAGTTCAGAGGCTGGTGTATGTTATTAAGCAGACAACCACAAAGTCTTTACCTTCAGTATCTGGGAAAAAAGAAAAAAAAAAAAAAAAAGACATTTTCAGGCTTACAAAGGCATTCCTAAACAATTAAGGTCATTTAAGTGGCTCGAGTGCAAAAAAGCACCCAAGTCTGTTCAAAATGCTGTCCAAAAGCAAGAGGCTCCCCTTTGTAACCAATACAGGCAACAGATCCCAAAAGTTTCAGGAGAAGGGATGTTCAGCTCCCTCACAGGGGGAAAGAAACTTACTTGCTCATTAACGTAAATAAGGCATGCAGCCAAAGGCATATGCCAACTCTCCCCTCCCTGGTCAGAGAACGAGGCTTTCATTTTTAAGAGTCTTAATAGTCCTGTGTCTCATGATTAAGTAATGAGAGCTGGCATCCAAAGTATCGGAAGTTCAGCTGATCTTGCATTATCCTTGTAGGCCCTAGCAGACTATAAACCAAAATGTTTTCAAGCAAAATATGCAAATGGAAAATAAATAAAAGATACACCTTAAAACTGCAGTTCAGTCTTAAAGCAGAGGAATATCAAATAATCATAGCAGATTACCAGCTTATTTCTTTGAATGCTAGCAAAATTTTTAAACACCGGTACGTATGTAGACACATTTGTATTTTTATATGTGTTTCTGTATGTGTATATATACACACACAGATATATGTACATGTTTCACATCGCTTCTTTCGGATCCAGCCCGCAGTTCTGCGAAACTGCAGTGATGCTTGTCATCAGAGACTTGCAAGGCTTAAACACTGTTTCACTGTAGAAAGCCTTTCTGGAGGCTAACGCTGGACGTCTGGATTCAATCTCTTTACACCCACATATATGACATAATATCGGCTATGGGAAGGCTCGATCCAGATCCTGTTGAGGTCAGAAACGCGCGGCTGTGCGTGGTGTCACTTGAATAGGGGCAGAAGGGCTCGGGCTTTCCTCTGGCTCGGGGCTGGACCCCGGAGGTGGCCTGTGGAAGCCAAACCGTACTGCCTATAAACCCTGCAGACTCCCGTGGCAGGAAGAGGGACCAGAAAGGGGGCTGCAGCGGGTGCTGTGGATGGGGGGCAAACCCACCTCCAGGGTGCAGCGGACAACGCAGCGGGAGCACGTCCAGCCAGTGACAGGAGAAGGAGGGAGAGAGGGATACACGAGGGCTCGCAGGAAGCCTTATTTATGATTTACATACGCTGTCGCTTGTGCCCGTGCGATATGAAAACCAAATCTAAACATTTGTCTGTAGAATCAGGTGATGGCTGGCCCTCTACTGTCTCAAGGGGGGCAGGAAAATGGTCCATGCACCTGCCACCTAATTCAGTTTAAAACCTGACACATTTACCAAGAGTGGGCTGGCATAATGAACTTCATTCATGCTGTCAGTGGAGTCAATAACTTATCCCCAACTGCTTTTGTCTCCCTGGCGGCAGTGCCTCTGATCGGGCTGAGGTACTTATTCAAGTAAAATTTATTTTCAATTGCAGGCCATAATACTACTGGCACAAGCCTTGCTTTGACAGAAGCTTTTGCTCAAGGCTAAACTATTGTTAAAGTTTGTGCCCATTGTCCAGGGTCTTTGATCTGTCAAAGCTGCTTAACAAGCTGGTTAAAAACTGTTTCAGATAACAGGTGTGTCCTTTGAGGACGCAGGGCCATTTTTCAACTTCTTTAAAAGACTAGTCCAGTAGCTGACTAAAATTTACATGCTGGTTGGTGGTGATATATGTAAAGCACTTTTAAAGCAAGAAATCCGATTTAGGGGTTTATTTCCCTGAACTTCCTTGTGGTTTGTTGTTGGTTTTGTTTTGTTTTGTGGTGGTGTTTTTTTTTTTTTCAAGGGAGCAAAAAGATTTACGAGGTGTTTCTCTGGGGCCTTGGAAGTATTTAGTGGACAGATGATTGAGATGTTAAATCTACCAGTGGCGTTGCAATGGCACCCTGTTACAGTAAAGCAGTGGCTGGAGCAGCCAGCGCTTGTGAACATGGCCAGGAGAAAGCTTGTGATGGAGAGAAGCAGAAGTGGGGTGCACGAGGTAGGCTTTTCTGGGGCAGGCTTGGGGTGTAGGGGGACACGGACTTCAGCAACACCACAGTCCGTGTCTCCCCCCACCCCAAGCCTGCCCCAGTGCGACTGTGCCACCTCAGCCTACCCCTTCCCCTCCAGCTGGGTCCTGGGTCTGGTACCGGCTCTGAGTGTCCGCAGCATGGTTAGCATCTACAGGACCTGCTCTCACTACTACTGCTTCTCCCAGGAAATCAAATTCCTGGGAGAAGATCCCTGTCGTAGCTTGGGTCCCCACTGTATAAGCCAGGCCATTCATGCATGGCCAATGGCCTGAACAAAATTTCTTTTGAATGGTCCATATGTCAGCTATATTCTTCAGGATGTGTGAAAAATGGTTCCTCCCCTTCACATATGTTTTAAAACACTACTGAAGTCCTGAGGGATTTAACCAGTTTTAACCCAACCTAGTATTTTTTTTTCCTGAAAATCTCCATCAAAAACAGACAAGTGTTGTCCATGGTCATACTGAAATGCAGGGAGCTGGTCTGACGGCTTAGGGAAAAGGGGGAAGGGGAACTCACTGTATGTGCACTGTGTGTACTCAGGAGTGTGTGGAAGGAAGGGAGGATAAGCATCTTCTGGGGTGCTTTTCCCCCCTCTACAGATCATTGTCACCTATTTGTAGAGCTGCTGTTACAGGGATTTTGGTCCACACCAACAATTTCTGTGCTTTTCCAATTTCCAGATAAACTGGGTAGCCAATCGCTCATGACTTCCAAACCTGTGCATATCCGCAAAGCCCTCCCAAAAGTCAAGGAGTGAATTGGTGTCGGCAATGCGATTAGAGGTGTCTCATTCATGTACACCCCCAGCCTGCTGACTGCAGGCTGCTGCACAGGTACTCCAACTTCGAGCACAGCCGTAGAGGGTGCAGAGCCCCTGGGAGGCTCGCTTGCAGCTGTGCCCAGGCAGCTTTGGTTGTACGGCATCTCAAGCATCTCTTCATGGCCAGTCACTGCGGTGCCCAACACTGGCGGGCTGCAGGGTCTCCACAGGAGTGAGCCGAGCAGAGGGAGGGCAGGCGGGATCCTCGCAGGCAGCTCCGCAGCCGGGGGGCCACGAATAAAACACAGTGTTTAGGAAACCCCTGCCCATCTTCGACCTGCAGAAATGAGCACCTTCAGCCAGCGAGTGCAAAGCCATCTTCAAGAGAAAAAAAGAGCTGGAAGTTCCCCTTAGCGGAAAAGCAAACACTTGTTTTCATCCTTCCCCTGAGCTGAGCCCAGCAGCTCCCCTTACTGGAGAAGCTCGCATGCCTTGAGAGCTGAGCGTGATAAACGGAAATAACTTTGCTTAAAAAGTGAGCCTGCTTGCTAGGCATATTTTCCTCAAACAATCCCATCTGTACTGAAAATCTGTCATCAGCTTGTTAGCTGAAGGCAGCTGGGGAATAAAACAAGCACTTTGTCAAATGTAGTAGTTTTGTGTATATCCCTGAACCGGATCAGGAATGAAAGTGAAAAACAAAGCTTTTCTAACACCTCTCAGCTATGCTCACCATTAGGACCGTTACAACTGTTCAAAGATTACTTTGGCATGCGTCTGTGCCATCAATTAGCTCCAGAGCTATGTTTGGAGCAATTCATTTTCGGCATTCAGATGTAGCCAGAAAGATGCGAGATCGAGGACGAATTCCTGTTGCGAGGCTGCAGCTCCACTACCGGCCTCTAAGCAAAGCTGTCCATGACTTTCTGGGATGAAACATCAGCCCATTACATTACCTACAACATGTTTTGAGCACCTCAGAGACCGAGTCCATACCTAAGGGTGGGTTAAAGGTCTCAGTCAAGATAAAGACCTGTTATTGACCAGACACATTAAGACAGGTTTTCACCTTCTCTATAATCTAGATCAAAAATAATTTGCTTTCCCGTGCAGAGGAGGCCAAAATACTTTTAGCTCAGCTGAAGGAGTGTGCAGGACTCTACTATCCTCACTTACTTCTCCTAGTGTAAATTACTACCTATGCTTGGTTTTAAAAGCTGATTTTCTGTTACCCATTCCAACTACTATGGTATATTTAATGCTGTGATGAAGCATAGAATAAAGGCCTATTTTCTGGTCTCTCCAGTCACAGAAGAGTATCACAGACAGGAACAAGGGGAATTAAATAATAACAAAAACTTTGAGGAAAAATATAGAAATTATGTATGTAAAGTAGTCCAAGGACTCTAAACCACTTTAACATTACAATCCCCTTTAACATTACCGTATAATTGTGACCTGCAAAGTAAAATAAGAAAATGCTATGAAGTGGCAGATGTCCAGTAAGGCCACCCGACTATTACAGGAGGATATCCATAGCTATTATTTGTCACTAGCTGTTATTTATATTGCACATGATTCAACAGATGGTCAGGCAGATGCAATGGCAAGGTGAGACAACCACAGCAGTGAAGGCTGGAATAGAAGATGCTGCAGCTGGAGGAAGAGGGCTGCGCATGGAGAGAGATGGATGGAGCCGGCGGCCAGGTGAGGGAATGAGCAGGAGATGTTCAAGCGACTGAACCTGACAAACCCAAAGAAAGGGTCAGCTGCTGGCTGTGGGACGCTGTAAGATGTGAGACATGCTGGGATCTTCATGGGAGCAGACCAGGTAAAGGAGCTTGCCCCACTCCTCGGGCAGTATGAATAAGAGAAAAAGAGATGAAATGTTGGTATTGGATTTACAGGAGGACTGCCCTGCTGCTGTACTGCTGGGAACAGAGTTAACCCCAGAGACGTCAGGTACAATCCATATAGGCAGAAATGAAGAAGCCATAAGTGCTGATCTGACTCAGGCTGTTTTATTGGTGCTGGCTTTGCCTGGAGGCAGGATTTGGGGCAGAAAATTTGGGTACAAAGACACTGCAAAGAAGTGCTGTGGCACAAAAGCATAGATGGAGTGCTGCCAAACTCATGAAATGCACCAGTGGGAGAGAAGAAATGCTGCAACTTTTTGAGGAAACACAATAAAAAAGGAAAAAAAGTCAAGTTTTCTCTTTGGACCACAGCTTTGCATTGATCAGTTGAGATACACTGAAACAAGTGAAGGATGGGGCACTAAGTGCAGCTTTCCTGGTCTCAGCTGCTAGAAAGAAGAGGGGACTCATCTCAGGGGAAAGTCCTAAGATTCATATACAACCCGTGACTGGAACCATTTCTCCCACAAGCTATATGACCCTTACAAAGCAGAAGGCAAAAGTCCTGTGCTTGCCTCAATTCCTTACAAATTTGGGAGAGGAAAAAGCAAGAGAGGTAGTATCATGGCTTAATTTTTCTTGGTGATGTGATGATTGGCAAGGAAGGTCCATCTCTGGACATTTGATGAATTCTGAGGACTACTTTATGTCTATGCATCATATCTATGAACTGAAAAAGTCCCTGTGGAATGTAGGACCTCACTGCCTTGGGCATCTTTTGTGCCGTGGTGACATAAAATCTATGGAAGATGGAAGAAGGATTTCTTGCACATGGCACAAAAGTAGAAATAGACGTTCTTTACAGTTTCATAGTTCAATAGAACAATCTTGTACAACTGGGTGAAGCTAAGCAGAGAAAGCCAAAGACTCATGGAAACAAATCGACTAATGGGAGACTTCGGTCAGCTAGTAGTTCTAATAAATATCTCACTTCACAAAGGAAATGTATCCTCCTGGTAATCTGGAGAGAAAGACAGACAGAAAGAGATGGCAACATGGGCAGAAGCTTGGTGTAAGAGACAAAGACTCCCAGATTATGTCTATATAAAACATGTCCGTGACCATTATCTAGCTCTGAAGCCAACTGGCACAGACTGGCGTGTGTCCACATTATTAAATTCTTGCTTTCCAGGCAGTGTGGTTGAATACAAATTGCCTGCTGGGATTGGCCTTTGGCCTATGCTATCCCCAAACCATGCCTGGGAAATGTACAGGAAAGAGCTACTTGTCTGGAGCCAAACCATACCAGGAACCGTTGTAACAATCTGACTCCATAAATAATTGAGTTCCAGTGCCTGAGAACATTATGTGGCACTGTTTAACTTACTAGGAGAGATGAAGTCTGTGGTCCTAGCCTGGAATGGAAATCTGGGACGTCTTAGAGCACCCTGAGAAATGGAAAACCCTAGAGCACTCAAGAGACACAAGAGAGTGCTGTTGAAATGGAGGCAGGCATGATTTTGCCTACAGCTGCACCAATGTGCTCCACCAGTCACAGTAAAGAATATCTGTTTTTTGAAACACAAAATCAGACTCCTTGCTTTAGCTAACATATCTGCTTGAAAAGCTGCACCTGGAAAGCCCACAAGGCTGGAGATGAAGGAAGGGTGTAACTAAGCTATTGAGGATTCACCATTGATCCTCAGGATCTATTAAAGCATGGCTGAAGTTCTTATGGTCCTATTTTAGTGAAGGGGTAGGAGATGAAGATTATGTCCAAGAGAATTATGCAAGGAATCAGGTCCGAGCCTACTCAAACTAAGGGCATCATAAAAGAAAGGGAATTGGGAAAGGGACACAAATGCAGCCAGATGCGTACTGCTGAGGAGGATTTGGGTTATCACTGTCATACAGAACAGCATACAAGGGCCTGTAACAGAGATAAATGAGTCTCGATAAATAAAACCTAGTTAAAGTGTTCACGACAGACTCCTCAATTAAGTAATGCAAAATGATGCTTGACCTGCTAGTGTCAGCCAAGTGACACCAAGTCCAGACCAAGATGTATCATCTGGTTTACACTACAGTTTGGCTCAGAAAGATGTATTATCCATTAAAGGTGATTGGCAAGTTGTTTCTGTGGCATTTCATGAATTAATAAGAACACGCAGAAGTATCATGATACGTGTAGGCACCTGCTGTGGGTTCTGAAGCAGTGGATGCCACAAGTCACATGTATGCGAAATTCTGGGCATCTGCTGAAAACTGAAAGCACTGAAAACTTGGTATGACAATCGACTGAGCGTAGTATGGAGAAAATCTTCTCATACATTTGACAATCCATCTCTGTAAGTTGCTTAAGGAAAAGCTCATATCCTGGCAGAAGTAATGAAAGGTATGAAGTAGTGGGGTTGTACATTTCCATCTCTGGAAAGGGCAAAAAGGCTGTGCAGGAGAGCCCTGGGAATGACAAAACCATGGAAAGGAAGAGCCTTAAGCTTTGGAAGTCTGCACTCAAGCGCTTTTGCAGAGCACAGCTCGGCCTGCTTCAAAATTGAACACAGCTAAACCTCCCAAAGGTATCCAGTGGGAAAGGAAAAAGGGTGCATGCACTTCTTACAGATATGGTCTCAAGGCCATGAGGAGCAGTCAGAACAGAGGGCTGTGCAGTCTGTGAACTGGCAAGCGCGGGCTGGAGCCTGGTCAGAAAGCACTCTCCAAAACACCTGGAGCCCCTGAAATCTAACCGTGCCTGGAGGTTAGCCAGATTGCAGGCACCTCAGGAGGCCATGGTCACAGCAGTCATTTTGGGAACGACATCGAGGGAAGGAGAGCCCGGGGAGGCAGCACACACCAGGCTCATAGGTAGTCTGCAGACTGCTCCTGTAGAGCAGCAGGGACACAGCTAGACTGCCCATGGGCACCAAACGGCTGCCCCCGTTAAATCACTGCTCTACGATTTTCCCAGAGTGGATGGGCAAAGACAGCATGGATGTATCAATGCTTCGGTGACAGAGGTCTGGAAACTACTGCATCCACCTCTCATGCAAATGAAGCCTTCAGACCCATCTGGTTTTGGTCCTTTACCGATTTCTGTGACCCAAAGGTGTTCAGAGACACCAGTAGGAACCTGTGCCTTTGCATGGAAAATGAGAGTACACACAAGGCTTCCATAGGTTTTAGCCCTGGCAGGTCTGTTTCCAATGGATCTGTAGCCCATTACAAGTATTTGCACTTACATGCTGTGGAGTCGTGTCCAAACTCAACTCTCAGTATGCTCAGGTGAACCATCTTCACACCAATGATCACCACAGTTGTGACTAATTTCTGTTGCTCTCACTTGCAGTTTTGGGAGGAAAGCCAAGTACTGAAGTGGGGGATAGAAGCTCTCCCAGTAGATGTTTCAAGCTGCCTTTCCCTTAGTGCCTGAAAACTCACTTGCTGGGCAAACTTCTGACAACACAGGCCACCAAACGCACCGTGGCTGATTCCTCTGCAAGGTAGGGGAGGTAGGGGAGCACAAGGGACAAAATGCCTTTTTAGTCTTCTACTTCCTACACAACACTTGACAGGTCTTTGTTTATCACCAGAAATAAAAAGCCTGGAAACAGAATGTTTTATGCGGTCACATTATTGTGACCCCATGGATGAGGACTCATGACTCCTGCAGGCCAAAGGTCAGATTTTGTAAAAATAAGTTTTTATTAGTTATGAAACGTTTCTCTGCTTTTTAAAAAAATACAGATGAAGTCTCAAGTTTTTTAGACAGCCACCTAACAGTTTGCAGCTGAAACATAGCAAAGTGGCACCTGCTGCACAACAATTAGAGCCACTGGGTAGACACCAATGAAAATAAAAGTGAAATATATTTAAAAAAAAACCAAAACACCATGAAAAAGAAAAGCAAGTCTGCAGAAAGGTCATTTAGTGTTGTGAAAAACAGAATTCATTTTTTGTAACACAGGCATCAAATTTCCTTTAGTGAATAATTTCTAAAAGGTTTCCTCCAGTGGTATGACTAAAGCAGCACCGCATCCTCATTTCTATCAGGGGACAGGCTTCCCTGGAAGTGAGACATGCATCCAGAAACAGCAGCTCCTTCCCTGCCCTGCTCTGCGCTTGGCAGACCCCTATTTAAAGCTGCCTTTGAAAACACTGCATGCGACATTGTCGAAATAAAAAGGAAGCTCCTTTTGAAGAACTACCTGTTCTTCATTATAACTAAACGTTTTTGCAATGAGCGTGAAACCCTATGCACTAATATTTAAGCACTAATAAACCTCCCTGTCATCTAGTTGGTCTGCATGACAGCTGAGAGGGGATATAATACTGCTGGCTGCTGCTCCTGTTCCTACCTGCTGTAACCAGGAGCTTTTGTGGTCTGACTCTGCCGTACCATTATCTCTGCCTTAAAAGAAAGGGGTCTTATCGGCTTACACTAGCTTACAAGGCATCAGAGCCAGGCCCTGTGCAAATCTCCTTTATTGTCAGTCCTCTATGTGTTTTACAAGGAATCCATTAGCTTTTGNCAAAATGATCAACAACTGAGGCTCAATTCAGCCACCTAAACCTAGGTATTTATTGCCACTGAGGTGCCCTGGGATATCTCACCTGACTTCTCCTGCTGGTGCAGAAGAACATGAGCGTTCAGCAGGTCCTGGGGCATTTTTTGGCAGCACAGTGTGTGTGTCTCAAGGCGTTTCTAATGACACTGAATGCAAAGCAACAAACTCAAGTCCATAGATTTCACGAAAGTCCAGTGAGAGATGCTTGCTTCCATTGTAGTATTTAGCCTGTACTTAGCTTCTAGTTTGCTGGTTACATTTCAGATCCGGGAATTGGCTAGTGTGCCCCCAAAGTGCCCATTTTCCCCAGTATCACTGCATCTAATATAAAGGATTGTAGCCCCCCCTCTCAGCCTTGCCTTTGTTTTCCTTGGCAGCGGCACGATGTCGTCTTGTGACAGCTCTTTCCAGCTCAAATCCATGTCTACCTGCTTCTGCAGGAGGGAAAATGGGGCTGCAAAGAATTAAAAAAAAAACAAAAAAAAACCCAAAAAACCCACATTTGGACAGGAGCAAATATTCCTGGGAAAATACAGGAGAAAGTCGGTGGGAGGCAGAGCAGGACACATGAGTTTTAAGAGGCTCAGATCTATTATAAACTGTTCATTTTGCTGGGAGAGTAGGGCCCTGGCAGGAGCAGCCCTGGGCACCAGACCTGGGGGAGAGATGAAGAGGCCTATTAAAAAAAAAAATCACTCATTTTTTTCTTTTTTTCCCCCCATTTCTCTCTTTTTTTCTTTTTTTCTCCCCCTTCCTCCCCAGCTTTGAAGGAAAACGATTTGCTCATTTGGTAATAACTGATGGGGACCGTGAATTACCGAGCTAGCCCCCAGCCTGGTGTTTATCTCCTCGCCAATAAATCTCTAAACCGAAGCAATGAAGCTAAGTACTGCTGCTATTTCTGCGGTTTATTTCCATATTAATCAAAACGCAAACCCACCGCCGCCTCCGGCCCGGCCCCGCGTAGCTGGGGAAGGGGCACCCCGGGAGGGGTCGGGCTCGCCAGATGGGGGGGCCG
>VZTL01021792.1:0-25041 GCA_013400535.1 Scopus umbretta
AAGAGGGTAGACTGAGACTAGATGCAAGGAAGACATTGTTTACGATGAGGGTGGTGAAACACTGGAGCAGGTTGCCCAGAGAGGTGGTAGATGCCCCATCCCTGGAAACATTCAAGGTCAGGTTGGACAGGGCTCTGAGCAACGTGATCTAGTTGAAGATGGCCCTGCTAATTGCAGGGGGGTTGGACCGGATGACCTTTAAAGGTCCCTTACAACCCAAACTATTCTATGATTCTGTTCTTGTAATCTTTCCTAAAATTAGATTTAGTGTTTTGTCCTCATGGTTTTCTGAGTAATATTGCTTTCTGTAGAGTCTCTGAAAGTCTGATGCTGTTAAATACAGTATATGGAACATTCCTTGCATCATGTTATAAAATCTGTACTTCCGTAGGCTAGAGATTTTAGCTTATCAAACAGCTGTGATCAAGGGGTCTGAACACATGGACTTGTAAGAAATGTATCTATGCCCACCAGTTGTGAATCTGCCAGTGCAAGGTATGTTTTTTATTTTGGTTGGGTTTTTTTTTTTGTTTATGCAGTTTTCAAACTCTTGGCATGGTGCGCTGCAGGAACTCCTATCACTAAGCATCAGTCACATTTGTTTAGCTTTGGTGCTGCTGACTTCATGTTTTCATAGGTCCTGTCTAGCGAAGATTTGGACTATCCTGTTTGCATTTGATAACTAGCATTCAAATTAGTACTCCAGGAACTTAGCCAAGGGCATGTGTCTTATAACTATGTTGGTAACATAACTGTGTTGCAGACTTCAAGTCGGAAAGCACCACTGTGATCATCTAATCAAATCTCCTATGTACCTTGGTTCATAAGAGTTTCTTGAATGAATCTCTGATAATCCCTTACCCTCTCTCAGATAAATTGTGCAGACAGAACTCCTTAATCATGGTCAGTATGGCCTAACTCTTTAGTAATTTTCATGGCCCGTCCTTAAAACTGGGTCCATGCTAAGGGTCATGCTGAAAAGTGTGCTGCGCGCCTGGAGATGCTTTTTGCAGCAGGAGAATGCAACACTCTTCTTGCTTCACATTCCTGCTCCAGCCTTGTGTTTTTGTTGCCCAGCAGGCTGTGCTTGGCTGCACTGGCCTCCCCTAGGTCTCGTTTAGGATTACTGTTTAGCAAGGCTGGCTCTCCAGCCCCTGCACCGGCTGATCTGTCTCTGGTCTGAGTTACACAACCTCCTGTCAGCCAAGTGTTGTTAGACTGCTTGCACCCAGCTTACACAAGCATCTCAGTCTGTTTGTGACCTGTCATCTTTATGCTTCAACACTCCTCTAATTCTTTTCAAAGTATTAAATTTGTTAGTAATGATGGGCTGTTTTCACAGTTCTTTATAAAAATATAAATAACTTTGTTAGAACGAAACCTAAGCCCTGCAGAACCTCTTGAAAATCACCAAGGACATGTATTTTTGTATGTGTAACTTATATTTTGTGACCGATTACTTACCCAGTTTTTAATCAATTTATGTAAATGGATATATTCTGTTTCATTCTTATTCTGTCCTAATGTGAAGCAAATGCATTGCAGAAATCTGAGTTTATTATGTCAGTGCTATTATCTTTACTAACCCAAACATATAATCTCATTGGAAAGGGGCCAAGATCTGTTTCTCATAAACCCATGTTGTTGTTAGCCTTTCATGCTTTGCTGTTCAAAGGATGGGAAGTTAAATTTTTAGCTGTTAGTATGTTTTAGCTGACAAACTAGTGTTATTCTTTTGGGTAGGGCTATAGAATGTCAAGCTTTGCAGGAGGGAAAAGAAAGAAAAAGGAAATATTTTGCTACAAATGTGATGCTTTCAGCCTAATTCTTAACCATTATGGGACACTTTGATTAATGTATCCTGGCTAGGAGTGCAGCATTTGCCTTTGAGTGTTTTCTAACAGGTTGTCAAGTGGTAGGAATGCACAAAAAGTGACAGCTCTTTTCAGCATTTTAAAAAGGTTCACAAGTAAGACATTTCCAAACTCCAGATAAATTACTACATAAGTGTTCAGGAGCTGGGATACCCCAATCTGCAAAGTGTCTTTGTGGTGGTGAAAGGTCCCTGTCCCTAATTTCCAAGAGTTTTGCAAGCACACTACAGGGTATGCTTGTTTCCAGTTTCTGAGTTACAGCAGAAAGAGATGGCCTATTAGCTTTTTCCTTTGTCTCTGCACTTTATCCTTCCCCCATCCCTTTTTTTTTTTTTTTCAATCTTGCTTCCAGCAGCAGCAAGCAGTTGGTCCTTTCTTGGGTGCCGCATGCTGTGGAGCAGGGCTGGAACAAGAGCAGAGTGTTTCTGGGGCAGCTCCAAGGCCTCTGAGATTCCTGCATTTCCAAGTGCAGGAGTTTAAGTTGGGTATTGGCAATAATATGGCCCTCTGCAAGGATTTTTTTTCAAAACAGAAACAGCAAGTCATGTTAAAGGACTATTTTCCTCTATTCTCGTCCAATTAACACCCCAAAAGGTTCTTAGCAAAAAACAGAAGGAAGTTGGGAGGAGGAAGAGTTCACATTACTGCTGGTTATGGTGCTGCTTATCCGTAGATCTCTAGGGTGTACCAAGGAACTCTTTATCCTTTTTTTGTGTCCTAGAGACGTGAAATGTGGGCACACAAGAATTAAATGACTAGGTATATGTGGCTTAGCAGGCCTCAATGTGAGGGAAGAACTGAAAAAGTTTCTCTCCAGGATCCATTAAGCCACCATTAGAATTTGAATTAAGGTCTGTGCAAAGACCCATCACTCTTCTGTTGTCTAGCTGTTTTATATTCCTTCCCCTCAATATAATTAAGTTCAGCATGTATATACATAGATACACATGCATTTGTTCAGTCTTACTTGTTTTGTGAAAACAAAGATGTGAAAAGCTATGAGATGCTGAACTGATATTGAAGGCTGCATGGGCAAGTTTCCCTTGCTTGCCTGGCTTATGCACCAAGACCGCTCTTCTCTGGGAAGAAAATAAAGTCTGTCCAGCTAATAAAGGGTGCAGTCATTGGGGTGATAAAGGACACAGAAGGTGCAAGTAGTTCTCCCACATGGAGAGCTCAGGGTGGCTGCTGCAGCCCTGGCCAGTGAGACCAGGGGGGCCTCCTGATGTTCTCTGTGCTCTCCTGGGCTCAGCTCTGCTTTTCTGATGCGTCTTAAGGTCCTCAGCTATTATGCTGCATTGGATGGACGGGAAAAAAATGAGAAATGACTTTTAACTCTGGTTTTATGTGACACGACATGGGTTTTGTGAGAAGAGTGATTGAATTAAAGGTGCGTTCATCGCTGGTAAGAACCATGATTTAAAGAACTCTGAAAAGATCTCTTTCTACAGCCTGCTACAGGCAGGGCTGTTAAATGCTTGTTAGTCCAGCTGTCTGGTTTGGTGGGGAGTCTTGGGGTGTTTTGTGCTTTGGGTTTTTTTTTTCCTAATTTGAAAATTTCTGAGGTAGTTTCCTAAAATAAATGTTCTTAGCCTTTAATTAGAGATTAAGTCTGAAGGCCTGTTCAGTGGGTATCTTCTAGGATTGGTAAGGCTGCCTAACCTGTGGTTGCTAGCAAATCCAACACAGTTCAAGGACTTAATTTTGGAGGCAGAAAATATATGTTCTGACTTGCATGATCTCCATTACAAATGTGATAATATATTTCCTGTTACTGCATTTCTGCTTAAATAAAAATTCCAAAGGGAATGATTTGTTTTGAGCAACTTTTCTAATTTAGGATATTTCATGAATGATAAAAACTAATACAAAATGAAAACATTTAAAAGTCATTATATAAATGTCATATTCATGTTCTTCCATTTATAAGGTGTCAGCAGATAGAAATTAATCTGGTTTAGCTAGTGCTCAGCTTTGCTACTGCTGCAAAGAAAATTTTAATTGTTTAAAAAGTATGTTACTGAAACTGTAAAGCCATGCAAACATTTCTTTTGGGTCTTAGCAGATTTACCATTTTGACAGATTTTACCATTCAAAACACCTACAATACTGGAAGGTACATGTTATGCGGCTGCAGTCAGGTTACAGTGAACCTGTTCTATTATTTCCGAATGTTTGTGACTGTAACTGAGCATCCTATCCTCTACTTAGGGTTATTAGTGGATTATATAATTAATTCACTGGTAAGAATATTTCACTTTAAGTGTGTATTACAAACTGATGTATGGAATTGGTAGGTTATAGCAGGATGGGAAATGGTAGCAATAATAGGAGGAAAATGAAGTTTGCCTGTTAGAAAGGTAGGATTGAATGCTATGTGAGACACACTAAGATTAAATTTGCCAGGGCAAAGCTAACTAAAACTTGATTTATTCTGCTAATTCTTTGTGCCGGGTTAAGTTTGGTTGGCAAAGCTTATTGGCCAAATGAACATTAACATTTATACGCTGAACAGTACTGTTGGGTAAATAGCAATGTTTTTGGTTCATCTTGGAAGGCTGAGAAAGGTGGTAGTGCCTCTCTTGCTGGGTCTCCCCAGCAGGCGAAGAATGACACCCCATCTTTTTTAGGAAAGACAACACTTCTACTTAGCAAGTACACAGCAAAGAGAAACTGAAGGGGATTTCATACTCATAAATTAAACTAATTTGAAGTTGCCTTAGAGTAAGGAGAGAAGCTGAAAGAAGAAAAAAATCAGATGGCTTCTCTCTGCATGCAAGTGCGCTGCCACTGTACTGGTCCAGAGACAGGTTTTATCTCTTCTGTTACACCTGTGTTATACTGGGAAACACCAGCCCTCTGAAGGCAGTGGCATCTCCTCTCTTCCCTCCACGCCTTTGCAGCTCTCTGAACATGATTTTTAGGCAGCAGCACTGAAACGCCTCTTTCTACTCCTGCTGTGGCCCAGGCCAGAAGGACTGAGCCTCCAAGGGGTGGCTGGAGCTACCTCCTCCTCTGTCTGGCTGAGTGGTATAGACAAGTCCAGCATTGAAACAAGGATAATTCATAACCACAGTGATTAAAACTGCAAAGGCATCATCCATTGCACTTGGAGGCATTTGCATATTCTTTCTCAGTCTTCCAGCCTGCAACCTGTGCCCTTCCAAGCACCTTAGAAATGAAGAAAGGAGTAGGACCCCACTGTGGGTGGGACACGAGGCCAGGATCACAGGCACATTGGTATTTGGCTTCATCTGTTTGAGATGTTATGTCTTGTAGTATTAGACATTTTACATGCCAAATACTGTATTTATGGATCACATGAAGTAGGTGAAGCAAACTGCTTTTTGAAAACAACACAAACTGTTGCATAATCTTTAATGAACACTAGGTTCAGAAGTGATTTCCAGAAAATACCAAAATACAAAATTCTCGTGACATGTCTAAAATGTTTTTTTGGTGGTTTGTTTTTTTTTTCTTTCTTTGTGAGCAGAGGTGATCTGGTGTCATGGAGTTTGTCCAGCTTTTTTCACACATTGATTTCACAGTTTCCTTTGAAAAAGTCATTTTGGGAGGCAAGCCTGAACTGTTTCTGCTATTTCATCTAAAATTACAAGCTTATGTGGAACCTGTGAAGCACTGGTAATTAAGAGAGTTAATGGGGTGCTACCTGCAATTAATTCAATTGCTTGTGACAAGAATTTTTTTGTTTAACCATAGGTTATCTTAGTGCAGTTGTGTTGGGAGGTTTTCATCTGTAAAACATGGCCTTTGCTCATGGTGTTGGGTTTTTTAGATGTTTTCATGGCTCTTGCATTAAGATTTGTGATTTGAGATGTCGATTCACCTTCATCCTTGCACCTTGCAGGACAAGTTTTTTAAGTTCTGATGTTCAGTAGAAGACACGAATCTCATTGTTCCTGTGCCATAAGACTTTGACATGTCCCTTAAGCAATTTAAAAGTAGCGAGGTGTACTTACATCCCACAAAAAGGCAAGCTCATCCTTTTCTGCGGTGCCAGATTTAGCCGTAAAGATCTGAATTTAGCTACTAATTTTCTGTAGATTTCTAGCAACGAGTCAGGCAAGTAAGTAAATCTCTCAGCCTTTTCTGTAGCTCCTGTTCATTGAATTGTGAGCATCCTTGGGGGCAAGGGCTGCTTTTTATGCATTTGGAAAATGAGTTACCACAGGGAAACCTCACTGTGCTTCACTAATACAGCTAACAAATAGAAGGCTGTAACTTCACCAAGGGTGACTTAGTGAAAAAGAATGTTGGCTGAATGCTGATATTTAATGAAGCTGTAAGACTTTTTTCCTGATTTGCAAGTTGTCTAATGGCATCTGCTGTTTGTTCACAGAGAGGGGATTTTCTCCTTCAGGATCACTTTAAATGATATGTGCCTATAACTGAATGTACGGGGGCTGGGAATAAAAGTTCCTAAATGCTATTAAAAATTTATAGCATAGGCATAATAAAGGCATAGAGCTGGTACATAAGCACAGCTACTTCAGTAACACCTTGAGGTCTTCACAGTCCTAACTGCTGCATGTCTGAGCCTGCTTTTGCTCCCAGTTATGTCTTTGGGAGAAATCCTAGATCCCTTTGGTAGTGGATTACAAAAGTCTTAATGTGAAATGCAAAAGGTGATTTCACTAAATGAGTAAAGCTTTCATTTTAAATACAAAAAAAAAGTTTTTATTTTTTCTTCTAGAATGTGTTATTGTTCATCTTTATTTCCAAAGGCCTTTGAACTTTTAAAATTTGAAAACTTTTGTGAAATTGTGACATTTCCCTGAAGAGGTGGTATTGACAATACAGAATTTAATGACTTAATAATAATAGGCAGGTACTAGCTAATATGTCCTAAGTTCAATGTCAGAGCAAAGCAAGTTCTTGGCTTACACTGCAGAATGTCTGGGAAGGCTGCTGTCTGTTACCTGCAAGTTGGGTATCTCACTATCGAACCTGTGACTGTAGGGCAGACCAGAACTACGCTTCTGTTCATAAATCCACAATAAACCAATAGACAACTACAAAGGAGAAAGCGATCAATAGATCCCACTGCTGATTTCATATCTCAAGGCAACCTCTGATTAGAAGGGTAGTTGCGGTACATGAGCACACGTACAGATTTGGCACGCAGATGTGAAAAAATAATACTATGAACAGATGTTCATTCTGCTGATTTAGATATTTGATTTCTGTTCCTCTGTCAGAAATGCCTCCTCAGTTTTCTTTTCTTCATCACTAATATGGGTAAGAGATGTTACAGATTCTGCATGACAGAAGTGAGCCCTTTCCTCATTTGCTGGTCTGCTGCTCCTTCTCGTTTCACTGGACAGACCTTAATCTGTTCCAAAATGAGGACTTCGTCCTGTTAGGCAAAATTAAATAACCATCAGTAAATACAGCTATGTGAGTCTAAGCATTAAAAAAAAAACCAAAAACCCAAACAAAAAAACCCAACCCCACAAACAAACAAAAAACCCTCAAAACCAAAACTAGCCCAATATTTATAGGCTCGCTGGACACAGAAGTAGAAATCCTTAGGCCAAGTCGTCCAGGTAAGATATCATAGTTGTGTGCCAGGGAAGGAGACATGCTCGTATAAATGCATGGGCAGGAGAGGAGAGTGCTTTCAGGTGTCCTTAGCAAGACTATAACACACCAAATGGATAGCTTAAACCTGCCAGGGCTGGGGAGGGATCTCTGAAAATAGTGAAGGGTCTTTTCAGAGTAAGACAGGAGAACTTTGATTGGCTGTCAGAAACCAGCAGTATTGTGGCCCAGGCTTGCTCACTAGCAAGTGTGAGTTTATTCTTAAGCCATTGCCACTTATACAGTGTTTAAAATAGTTTAATTTTTTTAACATTACTGAAAATTCAGGACTTTAAAAAGAGGAACTTAAAGAAACACAGTGAAACTGCAAAGCAACACAACTTTCTAGTTTGGTAACAGCTGTGCTTCAGACCCTGCTCTTACATTATAGGCATTGCTATGTAAAAAATAATTCCTTGTGTGGTCTTATTTTTGTTTCTTTCATTTGATCCTCTTCCCTCATGGGGTGAGGACGTTGTTTATTCCTAAATCTGTTAGCCCCTCACAAGTAAGTAAGCAAGAAACTTGACCTCAGTTGTTAATCGTTCTTAGAAATCTTCTGAAGACTCAGGTGAAAGCCAGTCTCTTGCTTGTATAATTTTCAAAGTCTTAGTCAGAGCCCATATGTTACAACCTGGAGGAAATGATGCTTGGGGATGACTAACAGAACATGTTCCTGCTGTTAATTTGGGTGTCATTCCAGAAATTTAATTTGTAAGCTTTCTCTTTCAATTTGTTAACACATTTACTTACTAATTCCAGCCGTTGCTGTTGTTCCCCACTAAGGAACTTAATGAAGGGATAAATTTTATATTGACATAGAGAGGTATTTGTTCACCCTGCCTGCAACGAGTAGGGAGAAGCAGAGAGCATATGTGTGTAGGATTAGCAGAAATATGATTTACAAATAGGAGATTCACTTTCATGTAGCTTCCTGCTGCAAACATTGTTTTCAGTCCAGTCTCTCTGAATGGGTGTGTAATTTACCAAGAGCAAGGCTATAAAGTACTAATTGGGAATTATTCCTTCCAAAAAGAAGCAAATAGCTTTCAGTGGTTTGATGCTTAAAACTGACTATGCAGTTATAATCTGATTTGCAACAGGAAAGCTAGGAAAATTAATGAAGAAAAGGTAGCTTACAACTTGTAATTTCTTCTTACCACTTGTTTAATATCTGTCTGTTAGATTGCCCTTCATAGTGAAGGATACATTGTATAACCCCAACCCAATGAATGCTTATTTATCTATGTGAAAGGTGAAATCATGGAGCCAGGCTGTGTGTGTGACTGGGCGGTGTCTCTGTGACTGGTGATGCTGTGCCAGAGATGCACCAGGAATGCTCACTGTTGTGGTTTATTCCTGCAGAAGCACTCTATAAGCACTTAACCGCAGGAGCCCAGATAGCTGTAATAATAAAATGTCAAATCCTCAGCACAGGGTTAAGGCAGCCGACCACAGATCAGTGTGGCTGCACTGGGGAATGCCTTTTTAAACCAGCCTGCTTTGTAGGCTGCATGGTAGTGGATGCAATCTCCTATCTGCTCTTGTGTTTTGTGTGACTTAGTGCTTTCATTGCTGGTGGGCATGATTCTAGCTATGGCACTGCAGTAAAGTAACAGGCAATTGATGAGTTTGCATTGTGTATGTGTTTGCAAAGCTGATACATCTAAAACTCTGAGGGTGAGAAAGCTCATTGTTACTGTGTCCGCTCCCTCTGGTGCTTTGGTTCCAGCTGTGCTGCCAACAAAGTCTGTACTGAAGCCTTTTAAGCTGACTATTCTTCACAGTTTATTAAGATGAAGAGACCAGTTAAATTTACAGACTCTTTCTTAGCAGTAACACAAACTGAGCAGCTGTCTTCTTGCTTAGTTCTGTTTAACTTCAGTTTGTCTGGAAAACTTGAACCAGCTCAGTGCAATTGCTGTGGACTTTTGAAAGTTGAAGTTTATTTTGGAAACCTTGGTGCTAAGTAGTAGGCTTGAGAAGCTTTCAGTTATTTGAAATGGAATCACAATGTTGCCTCCTGAGCCAAGACTTTGTGTCGCAGTGAGGAGGGAAAGAGCCAAGAAGTCTGAATGCCTTAAAAGGAGAGGAAGTGTGTAGATATCTGCAAACTAATATTGATATCTCCCAGATCACATTGAGAAGAACATTTTCCAAGTTTCAAGTCTCGTGTCTTGAGGAAGCTCAGAATAGCAGTAATGCCATAAATGCGGTGGAGCAGACTGAGCAATGAGCTTGTTTGTCAACTTGGCGTGATGCCGCTGTTGCACTTGTGAAGCTATGGAGGAACAGGCTGTTGCATGTAACTCTGCATCCCTGAGCCTCCTTGCTCAGCTCTACAATTGTTGTGGTTTAACCCCAATTGGCAACTAAGCACCACACAGCTGCTTGCTCACCCTCCTCCTACCCCAGTGGAATGGGGGAGAGAACCAGGGAGGAAAAAAAAAACCAAACCCTAAAACCCGTGGATTGAGATAAAGGCAGTTTAATAGAACAGCAGAGAAAGAGAAAATAATAATAGAATATACAAAACAAGTGATATACAATACAATTGCTCACCACCCAATGCCCAGCCCATCCCCAGGCAGCAATCACTCCTTCCCTGGCCAAATCCCCCAGTTTATATACTGAGCTTGACACCAGGTGGTATGGAATAGCCCTGAGGTTAATTGGGATCAGCTGTCCTGCCTGCAGTCCCTCCCAGCTTCTTGTGCACCTGGCAGAGCATGGGAAGCTGAAAAGTCCGTGACTAGTGTAAACAGCTGAAACCAGAACAACAATGTTGTAAACATCTGTTTTAAACATAGCATGATGGTTATTGACTCCTTGGGTGAATCTGGAAGCTTGCTTCATTCCCCCAAATTTATCAAAATTTGGGTTATGCAAAGTGATGCCTTAAATCCAGTTAAGTGGCATGACCTTTCCAAAGAATCCTGTTCCCCATCTTAAAATTTGATGTCCTAAGGTTGTTTCAGGCTTACACCCTTACCTTCAGCATAAGGACATTTTGCCTTGTGTGGATTATATGATGGGTAATAAGTGTCTGTGACCCCAGTGAAGGTTTTTTTGGGTTTGGATTAAACCCCGAGTGAGTCACACAGTTGAATGGGTGGTTTTGCTTCTTCAGAGTAGAAAACAGTTCAACTGTTAAGCCCTTTCAGAAATGGCTCATGCTTTGGCCAATGGACTCATATGTCAGGTTCAGCCTAGAGGAATTTAGAAAGGGTTGTTTGAGCCCTTACAGCACTGGAGACCCCTCCCATAGCAGGGAGCACTGCACGTGAGGGCAACTGCTCTGCCCAAAGCCCTGCCTGTATGTCTTCCCTGCCCTCGCCTCTCCTCTCAAGTGTTCATACTGGACTCAGGCTTTCTCCTGAGAAAGATACTCAGCTATCATTCTGATGGAAGAAAAATCCAGATTCTTTCTACTGTAGTTATAGATAAGACATATATTTGACTTCCAGAATCATTTTGTTGCAGTTGCCCAGTTTACCCTCTTAGTACTTAGAATTCAGACAGCAGCCCAAATGATCTGGCACTCATAATATGTAGAATATACAGAGTATGGTTGTCTGCAATGTCTGACAGATATTTTTAAAAGTTACCCTTTTAAAGTAGCAGTGGAAAATTTCTCACAGTGCTCAGAAATCTGGAACTGAGAGTCAAGGGGTATGGTATTACTGTTTTTTTATTTTAATTAGAAGGGTTTTTTTTAATTAGAAGGTTTTTTAGAAACTGGTGGATCTGTGTCACCACCTTTTCCTTTCTCTGCTAGCCTACACTCTGCTCTTCCTGTCTCACACAAGGACTTGCTCCTTTTCCTCCTTAGTAGCAGTGTGTCTGACTTATTCTACAGGGTTTAAATTAAGAGGAAACTCAGCAGTAGGGGAAGAAGTGATGGATTTGAAAGCAATTCTCAGGCTTTTCTGTCCTGGCTCATTAGACAGCCTGCTTTTTTTTTTTTTTTTTTTTTAATTTAGAAAAATAACAGTTGCTACAGAGCAGCAGAAATACTGCCTTGCTCTTGGCTGTTGGCATTCAGTGTGCTGCTGCCAGCCTGTCCCTGGCAGCACCGCTGGGCACAGGGTGCTCCCAACTGTCCCTGGGGATCCAGGCATTGGTCCCCATGGGGCACCCTGCTGTGCCAACCCAGATGGCTGCTGTTGCTGGGGACAACATTAGCTCTGATGCTGCTCCATAAAACGTAAAGAAAAATGAGAATCTCCTCAGCAGCCACGGTGTAAAATGCATGCATGCTGCTGGGGAAGCAGGTTTTCTGTCGTCCAAGAAGAGCCAAAGCATTATCATTTCAGCCGGGTTTTGCTCTCGTGAAATCTCTGTGTAAAGCTGACTTGTTTGTAGCCACGGAAATTCTCATTCCTGTGTTGAGTTCTTTGCGATCGCAGATGAGGGCAGGCTATCAAAATGGCAGTGGCTCAATCCTTCTGCATCTTGCTTACAAATCAGCTGGGTGCCAATTTAATTCACTACATATTTGCTTTTATAAGCATGCCTAAGTGAAACAAGAAAAGGAAAATGTCTAAGGTTAAAATATGAACTAGTTAATCTTAGTGATTTGTGAGCTTCTACTTCTGTAAGTAAGAACAGTTACACAACTGTGCCTTTTAAAGAACGAAAAAGCTTCATTTCTAGGGCAGCAGAGGGAAGCACTCCCAGCCCAGCCAACCGTCCAGGGGAGACAAATGAGATAGCAATGGTGTGGTCTTTGGTGAAACTCCAATTTTGCTCTTTTACATCATCTAAAGAGGCTAGAGCATGCATCTGAGCTGCTTGTTGTAGGGGTCTCCATGTTGCTGATGAGGTCCAGGCAGCCCAGTAGGCTTCTGCTGACCCATGGGGAGGAGGAGACGGGCTCTGTGTGCTCCTTGCAGTGTCAGTTCACAACCTGGAGTTTATGGTAAATATTCCTAAATTTCTCTAGGAAAACCAGAGTAGAAGAACATGACGTTCCTCAGATTTCTAATCTAAAAGAATAAGTATTTCCATGCGGCCAATGTGCAGCCTACAGAAAAGGCTGAAGGACAGCTTTAAATCTTTCCTTTGTCAACTTTAAAGAAAAGTCTGTAAAATTAGGCAGAACAGCAAACAAATAGAAAAAATTATGTGGGTTTTTTTTTTTGGAGGAGGGTATTGTTTTAATTTGTCCCTAGAGAAATGGGATGAGCTGTACAGCCCAATGTGATTACTGGGGGACATCGTCTGCTGGTCACTGCCATAACTTCACAGGAGCAGTCATGGAAGGTGGTGAGCAGTCACAGCTGTAAAAGACAGCAGCAGCTTAGCTGTGAGGACATTCGTACCTGGAAATGAAATCCTGTGCGTGTTAATCTCTCAGATAACGAGCCTCACAAAACCAAAACAAGAAGTAAATATCTGTGTGTTGATTCATCAGGCCATGGATGTGTTTATTTTGCCTGAAATATTAATGCTGTCATGTAGTATAGTGTAGCACAGACATCTCTTTGTTCGGAGGCGAGTCTTTGTCTTCTTGACACTGGATTTAAGGCGAGTGCCCTAGTTCATGCGTGCTGCTCATCTCTTACATAAAAGATTTTATAATTGCTCTTGATACAAGCATAAACCAAATCTGAAATTCTGAATATGATGGCAATGCAGTGCCTTTATTTTTGTCCGTTCGCTACTAATAATGTCTTATTTTGGATTATAGGACAGAAAACTCACTAAAGTAGAGAGGCAGAGATTTAAAGAGGAAGCAGAAATGTTGAAAGGTCTACAGCATCCAAACATTGTGAGATTTTATGACTTCTGGGAATCCTGTGTAAAAGGTAAAAGATGCATCGTGCTGGTTACTGAATTGATGACCTCTGGAACACTAAAGACGTAAGTACTGCGCTCCTGGTGAGGAGGCTAAGAATAGCAATGGAAATTTTTAGAAAAATCCTACTTTCATATTCTGAAAAAAGGAATCTCCAGATAAAAGAAAAAAATGGAGCTGTTCTCTGGTGTCTGTCATTTGTCCCTGTGTTTGAACTGTATTGATTTGACAGGAAGAATTTTGGCCTCCATCTCTCTTTTCATGCTCTCCTGTTTCAGTTAAGCAACTAGAAACTGTTCTCTGGTGTGTTTCTTCTTTGGCCTGTGATATTTTAACTTGTCAGGGTGTGTTTTTGTGATTGCTTTTTTGCTTGTATGTATGCATGTTTTATTAGAAAATTCTGATAGAATAGCACTTGAATGGTAGAATCTCTTTTAGAAGCAGAAGGTGCTCTAGGTTATCTACTAAACTATATTAATTAATAGCTTTTGGTACTGCCATTCTCATTAAGGTTGATATAAAACAGTTGGCATGAATTCTGGAACAGATTTTCAGCCCCAATGGGAGCAGTACTCATCACTGCATATATCCAGTATGCTACTCTGCCAGTGCATTAGGAGGTTTTATGCTTTTCCAAAATGTACCCTCCCAATCAGTGTTTTAGGTAAATGGAAAAAATGCAGGTCCATGGTACAGAGGTCCAAGTCTTGTGGTTAAAATTAAACTTCAGTATTCTTCTGATTTGAATACGTGAAACATATTCTAAAGCTGTTCTCAGCATGAAGTGAATTGCTGAGCTATTAGACTTGCAAATATTTGGTTGTATTAGCACCAAAAATGCTTATTATCTTTCTCCCTAAAAATGAATGCTCTAATTCCTCCTTTGAAAAGATCTATTTCTTTCAATTTTGTGGTATTTCTGAGCTGCTATTATGGCATCTAATAAGGGGCTTTTATCCAGAATGGAGTTTCAGCTGTTAAAGCCCCTAGATCCTCTAATAACACTTCATTTTCTTTATACCCACTTCTGGGTATGTTTGTGCTCTAGGTATCTGAAGAGATTTAAAGTGATGAAACCAAAAGTCCTGCGTAGTTGGTGCCGGCAAATCCTGAAGGGTCTTCTTTTCTTGCACACAAGAACTCCACCAATAATTCACAGGGACTTAAAATGTGACAATATTTTTATTACTGGACCAACTGGATCTGTGAAAATAGGAGACTTGGGTCTGGCAACCCTCAAGAGAGCTTCGTTTGCCAAAAGTGTAATAGGTAATCTTCCTGTTCTCCTTGGCTTTCTTCTGTTGGTGTGGTGGTTGTCTTTTTAATGTCTGTCTTTCACATTTTGCATTAGTGGGTTTTTCACTTGTAGGTTGGTAGTAGAGATTAAAGTCATTTTGTGACTGTTCCCTTTATACCAGTATAAAAATCTCAATCAGTAGGAAATGGTATCATAACTTCCTCTTCTCCTTCCTTCTGTATAACAAGGTAAAACACTTTGTTTTTTAATTGAAATGTTACTTGGTATCCACAAATCTGTCTCCTCTCTCCTTCAAAAGGAGCAGCAAGGGTTCTCAGCAGCTTGTGTGCACCATCCTCCTGACAACAGGCTCAGTGCCTGCTAAGGGGGGAGAAGAAAAGAGAGAGGAGAGGGAAGAGAAAGGATACCTTGCTCTGTCCCTAACAAGGCAGTGCTGTAAAAGCTTGGGAAAGCCCCCACGAGGTCTTCTGCTTCTAGTGATGCTGGGATAGGGATGGTTACTTCTGCTGAAGGGAGAGGCAGTTGTGTCCTGCAGAGCTGCACCTCTCTCCTTTGCAGAGAGGTCATAGGAGAGCTGGTCTGGCTGGAACACCTTATCCCCATTTACTGGGGCATCAGCAAAACAGGCTGCTTCTGCAGGCAACTGCAAAGCTCGTCCCTGCCTGAGTACCATCTTGGCAGAGTTCTGCTGAAACAACATCTGCAATTTATTAAAAATCAGTAGGTACGAAATTAAAAGAAATTTCCACTAGGATATGCAATAGCTGATGCCCTTAGGTGGTGCCCCTGTGAGGAGTGTTAGAACTTGGGTTTGCTTGAACTTGGATGACATTTTCTGAATGACTGTTGTTTCCTTGCAGAAGTTAAATTTAATTTTTTCTGTGTAAAAGTAATGTTTTCCTGAATTCTCAAACGTTTTGTGTTTTTTACCCAAGCTTCCGTAGCAAATTGCCCTTGTTCAGATCTGTAGGTGATGGTTCCAGGAATCTGCAAATTCCTGAGAAACGGTGTTGAACGTGGGGGAAGTTGTCATGTAGTTGTATTTCAACTTACAATATAAATGGAAATTAGATTCTAGTTAATTAGAGTTAGCAAACTGATAGTGACAACCACTATTCCCTTCTTATATATAAGAACAGCATCCTATCTTTCAAACATTAGTTGCTTAAATAATTATTTTAGTATCTCAAATTTTTAGACTTTATAATTGTTTACAATTATTTGTACAAAAGTAATGACCTTAATGCTTAGGGAGCCCAGTATTATTGAAGTCAAAATGATAGAAATTTTAGATATGTGTTTGCCTATTGTCGGTCTGCTTAACCTTGTTGATTTTTGTGAATTCATATTGGTTTATATCTGTTAAGTTTCTGTAGTTTTTAATTTCTAATAATTGGTGGGTTGCTTTCTGTTGAGGGTCAGTATTTTTTCACATATATTTTTTGCAGTATAACAATTGTCCACGGGACATAATGGAGTAATATCAGTAATACCAATACTGCGAATATCAGTAATACCAGTACGAGTTTTTGTAAAATCAGTTGTTACCACAACACCATTAAAGTACGCTTGTGTCTAAAGGAAAGTCAATACTGAAAAGCACTGCAGGTTGCTGGCAAGGTGTCTGCATTCATTTTGGCAATATAACTGAGCTTATCTTTTTCATGAGTAGTGCTGCTCCAAGGGAAGAATTAGGAGGGCTTGGAAGTACTGGTGAGATGAGTAATTCTGCCCCCTCTGTAAATGTAGTAGCTTTAAAGGAATATTAGTAGCTGCAATTTTACATCGGTCTGAATGGAATGAATTCAGCATGGCTGAGGTCCAATTTTTCCTTTGCTGTGTTCGTGCCATCACTGATGCTCGTCTGACCTTGCAGTGTATCTCTGCAGGGAGCCAAGCCAGGGCAAAACTCCTTCTGCCAAGAGGAGCTGAATAGATGCTGAGTGGCTTTACCTTTAGGTGGTCTGTTTTGCTTAAGGATACTTGTACGTATTCCTTCCCATCCCCAAGGGATGCAGGAAAATGTCATTTTCATGCTATTTTGGAATGATGTCAAGAATTTAATTTGCTTCTTAGGCTATCGCTATCACTTTTTCAGATTTGCTTTAAATGCTCCATAATTCATGAGATTCACTCCTGCCTCTGAATCTTGTTCCTTCTAAAACAAGGTAGCAGCTTCAAAAAACATTCTCTATGGCAGTTGTTAACTGTTTCAGAGCAGCAGCCACCACCTATGTGAAAGCTGGGAGAAAAACCTTAGGTGCCTGCTCTTAGGAGCAGGCACTAAGTTAAGCATTCATGACACAGGTCCATCTGATTTACAAAGGCTGATGGAATGAGTGTGAGGTGGAAGGAATGTAAACAAGGGGAGAGGTCAATCCTGAATTTTGCAAAATGAATTTTACAGAAATGCTTGTGCTGAGGCTTGTTTTGTGAGTTAGGCCAAGTCTACTTGAGGAAATATGCAAAACCAGGATTTTTACTGACAGACCCTGATTTTGAGATGTCTTTTATGTTACCATTAAAAAAAAAGCTTATGTCAAGTCCCCAAACATATACGAGAACTATTTTTTCCATTATATCTTACTTTAATTACAGTTGTGCTTTTGCTGCTGATGTAGACATGTCATAACAAAAAACTATTGGACCCACCAGGCTGCCACGGGGCTCTGGGGGGCAGTTTAGGTGCCGAGACAGCTGCTACTGGGCTGGATGGGCAGAGTTTGTCCAGGTCTTTCATGTGGTTCGAGACTTCTCGTACTCCTTTTGGCATCCCGGTGCTTGCAGCTCACTGGTCCTCTCCCGCAACACATGACTGCATTGATCTCTCTTCCTTCACCTTTTCTAAAAGGAAATAAATTAGTCTTGACTCCTAAGCATAAATTACATTGAGATACAGTTCCTGGAATAAATTACCTAACTGTTAATTTTTTTCCCTTTTGCTTTATAAGACCACAATTTTCAGTGTAGTTTGCTGTGCCACTGTTGCAGACATTCTAAGCCACCAGTTGTCATAAAGCTGTAACATCCTGTACAGTGCTTCACTTAATATTTATCCAGTTGCATCAGATTTCTGACACCCTAATCCCTGTTGAGTAGGACCTTATTCTGTGAGTAGCCTCATTGATTTGCCCCACTAAACCAGTGACAGAATTATGTTTAATATTTTGTGCATGACTTTGTAAGTGATTCGTGATACTACTTGCTTTCAAAGTGCTGTCTGTCTGCCAGGTGGTTGCTGTGTATCTCTGGAGGGAAAAAAAAATGCAAATTTGCACTGATAAAAACAAGAATGAAGGTTCTCTTTTCTTTTTTCCTTTTTACCTCCACAAGCCTGTACACATCCTTCTCTCCACCCACAAAAAGAAACCATTTAATGACTTCCAGTATGGTGGTCGGGCAATGTGCCATATCTCATTCTCTTGTTAATTTTTGAAATTTTGATACTTTTTCTTTTTCTTTTTTTTTTTTTTTGTTTTTTGTTCCTCTTCCCCCTTGTATTATTGCTAGTGAGCCATGGGTATGTAAGTGTGTGTTGACTTTGGGTTTCTTCCCTGGAGGATGCTTGAGCTTATTCTAGTTACTTCCTTCTCTTGAAATAATCTTGCATGCACCTTTACACAGCTATAATGGGCACACTTCTTATAGGTGGAAAAGATTGTGGTTAAACCCATTTAGACTTTATAAAAAATTTGTATTATTTTTGTGCATGTCTGTATAGGTACACCAGAATTTATGGCCCCAGAAATGTATGAGGAACACTACGATGAATCTGTGGATGTCTATGCTTTCGGAATGTGCATGTTGGAAATGGCTACCTCAGAATACCCTTACTCAGAATGCCAGAATGCTGCTCAAATTTACCGGAAAGTAACCTGTGTGAGTAAAAGTCTGTAATTTGTATTGACATTTTGTAATTTGAAAGTTTAAAAACGTGTTTTGATGAGGTGTCAGTACTGTTGAATGTGTAGTGTGCTGTAGAAGTTGAGGTATCTGAGCTCTGCATTATGCAAACCTGTTGCAAGTTTATCTGTAAGCTTGCAATTCCATGGCTGGATTGTGTTTGACTGTACTGCAGCTGCATAAAATAGTTTCAGTAATCTTTTTGCTGATTTTTGTCTCCATCTGCCAAAAATGCATAAAACTTGGGAAGAACGAGCAGGGAAAAATCTTTGCTCTAGTCTTGCCTCCTAAATGGGGACTTTTCAGACTTGAACAAGTTTTCCACAAAGCTAAAAGGACTAACTTTTAGGTTACAGCCTAAATATTTATTTATATGGCTGGGGATGTTTGATTCGGATTTCCAGCACAGATTTTCTCTGTGTAACAAATTACCTGAAGGTATAAAAGGGGAAAGAACAGCAATGTTTAGTTTTTGAGTCAGCCAGAGGAGCTTTATATCTGCATGTTGGAACTCTGCAAGGTCTGGTAATCCCCAGACAGGAACCATGGAAGTGGGTATGCTGCATTTTTCAGGTGAGTTAGGCTGGACAAGTCAATCTAAAATAATCTCTACACTGAATAAAATACTCTCTCCAACATTCTGATCCCCAGATGATAAATGTATTTGTCTACATGAGCTGTACTGAGAATGCCTGAAAAAAACTCCTGAGTGTGTAAGATGCTATCAGATTGCAAATCACTGACTGCAGAGAAATGAGACTTGCCAAAGGCTTTGGCAGCTGTGGATGTATTCTGTTCTACTTGGTTAAGTGAAACTAAGAGTTACAGGATGTTTTTTCCAGGATAGATTATGTTAAGCAGACTGGTTTGTCAAAGATTTTCCCAGGTACTTCTTTCCATCTGGTTGCTACAAAAGAAGATAGTGAGCTGTGTGGTTTGGCCCTTGTGCATCACCAAAAGATGCAGTCTGCACACCCAGGATGTGAAAAGAGTAATCCTCAGAAGAAAGCTGGTCCAAAATTCGCAAAGATTAGCTACAGATAAGGTTGCTTTTATTTCTTTGACCTATAAGGTAGAAAGAGTAGCTAGGTTTACGTAGTAGATATATTGAGTGGATCCATCTCAGTCTCCAAAAGTACGGTCCCAAAATTAGTTTATATTCCTCTTATCCAACTGCTTGTTACGAGCAAAAATCTTCCCAAATGAAACATACTAAAAACTGGTTGATTTTGAAAGGTACGTGAGACTACTTGCCTTCTCCAATGGTTTAGTGAATCAGGCTGGTACAAACATGGTACTGTGAAATACCACAGTCAGCAAACACGGCACTGCTTCAGGTCAAAAACTGCATTTTCTGATTTGTGGTATGCTAATCTCTCACACTAGATATAGAGATGGTTTCATCAGATACCCAGACACTCGCATGTGCCTGACGATGGGTTTATGTGCAATTTAATGTTTATAGGTATAGTTTGTATTGTTCAATATCTGTTTTTTTCCACCACTGAAGACTGGGATGCTGGGAAGTTAGTGCTTGTGTTGTAGATTGCTGTGCTAACCAGCTGTTATGATGCTAACGTGGTGGGAGAGGGAGATGCAAACAGTTCAGGAGTCTGTGTTTAAAAGTTGAAGACGGTATCACGAGACACAGGAGGATGTCTGTGCTGGAAATGAGAGATATGCCATGACTTTCTGAAAGCAGGAGGACACATCTGAAGAGGGGAAGCAGCTTTATCCCATTTTTGTGGACACTGTTGCCAGATGACATTCCTAGCTTGGTAAGGTTGAATCTTTCCCAATGGACTTGCAACCCTGATTTCCAGTAGTTTAACTCTTCTTAGAGTGTTGCTTTCAACCCATAGCTACTCAGAAATAATAAAAAAAAAAGGGGGGGGGGGGCTTCAGAAGCTCCTCGGCAGTGCAGTTAGCTTCATCGCTAGCTGGAGGAGCTCCATATGGCGCTGTAGGGAAGGGAGTGTGTGCAAAAGATGGGTCTGCTGGTTTACTGATTGCAGGCCATTGCACTCTGCACCATGGGCTGGATGAAAATGCATGCTACATTTTCTCAAAGAAGTGAAATAGTTTTGATGGCTCAGTGGAGTTGGCTGCCTGAATACTTATGAGCATGGCCGCTTGTTCCATATCATTATTCCACGGTGCTTTATCACGTTGTTATTCCACTCACTCCTCCCCTACAAAGAAAAGTTTGTCTCATTTGGCACAACAGCTTGTAGGCTTCATTTAGGTATGTAGTCCTTTGGATGTGCTCTAAATGCCATCTTTGTAGGTAGCTTAGGAGATATCTCCTCAGGCTCTAAAGCTTCACATGGTGACAACAGGAGCCTCTTCTAATTTTAGGCTCTGGAGCCTCATCCCCTGAATGTGATACTGGTCTTGTAACCCTAGATGCTGAATGGCTTCCATGAGAATTGTAGCGTGTGTTACCCGCTGCATTGGACAGGCGTTGCATGAGCAGTGTGCCTCATTTGTTTGTGGAGCGGCCATCACGGTTAGCTGATGTAAGGCGACCTGGCTATTTGTGTCTGTATTTGGAGCCACAAATAATATAGATGTCTTCCATTGCTCCAGATAGCCAGAGAAACTCTGTGTACAACTCTTAGCCATGTGGAATATTGGCAATTAAGAGACTTTGTAAGACTCCTAAGCCTCATTTATCAAAGCAACATCCAAGATGGCAAAAAATAATGATTAATCAGAGGATTCCTAATTAGATGTTACATTTCAATTTGCAGACTTAAGTAGTCATTTTTTTAAACACTGATGAAAGCCTGAGCCAAATAATTTTCTATGGCAATAACCTTTACATAGCTGAGGATTATATGGTAAATTATTATAACTTTGTAAAACTGGTCTTATACTAGCAACTTTAAAGAGATGGAAAATAATGCTTGTAGTGTAGTGGCAGAGAAGCTGCTGGAAAATCACTTTATTACTTGTAGGGGGTATTTCCGAAACAGAGTTGTCTAGCTGGGAAAGCTGAGGCAGAAAGCATCAGGTACAGACATGGAAGGTGTGTTTATTGCTGTTTTCGGTTGAATTCGGGGCAGCAGCAGTGGGAACAAAGGCACCAGGATGCCTTATGTGGAAAAAATGGCATTACTGCTGTTCCAAGGAAAGGGTTAACCAGCTCCCTGTGGAAAGGGAAAAAGCCCTTTCAATGCGGTGAGCTGCACGAACTGTCAGACAAGGAGGAGGAGCAGAGGGTGGAACTCTTGGTGAGGTGCAAGATGAGCAGCTGGCGCCCTGGGGGAGATCCCTGGTCCCAGAAAGAACCTCTCTGGCAACAAAACAGCTTCTGGAGAGGAGCTGTATCCACAGAAGAGCTGGCGACAGCAAGGGACCCTGCTTCAATCCATGTGAGTTGCTCAGCTGGTGCTGCATGGGCTGAGGGAGGATGCTGCTGTTGAGGTGTAGGCATTTAGGGTGAGGGGTCCCTCCACCTTGTCCTGAACCATCACCTAACGGTGGGGTCTGCCCTGTTAGCTGGGGTGGTGATGACTTACAGACAAAAAAAAAACCTTTAAAATCACTTTTCATGAAGATAGGGTTGGTCATGCAGCAGCTATTGCTCTCATTGGGTTTTATTAGACTGAAATACAGTATAGAAATGGAGGGTAGACTAAAACCAACAGGCTGAATTACACTGTTTTCTTCCCAGTGTGAGATGAGGTTTGGGGTTCTCACTAGAGCAGAAGGTGGCCCTGACCTTCTCAGATGGAGGCGATCAACGGTGCAGCGCTCCTGAACACTGTCACCTATTTCAGCTTGTCAGTGAGAAATTTAATTAATTTTTGATAAAACTGTTATTTTACACTGGAAATGTAAACACTGTTTTTAGTCTTTTAAATTATTGGTCAATGTAATGTAAAAATGTGATTGCTGTTTGGTTTCCTGATGCTTTTATTTTAAAAATATAAAATAACTGATGACTCCTGCTCAGGATTGTGGTGGCAACCACTGGAGGTGCTAATAGCATCTAAGGGGGTTGAAATTGCCTGCTAGTGTTTTGCATCAAGCAAGCGATTGCTTGCTAGTGAAGGCACAATAACCACCTTATTCTTTAGACTGCCTCCAGTCTTACTTTGGATTACACTGGGATGCCCATTCCCTCTGCTGCCCAGTACAGTCAGTGTATGACTTTGTTTTTGCCATTATAGTATCTTTTTCAAATGTTTCTGCTCTGTGTCCTAACACTCTATCAAACTCTTGCCTGCTAAGGACATAAGATACATCTGAAATCATGGCTGTTCAAGTCACATGCACTGGTAGTCCTTATTGGTATAGTGTCCTGGTTTCAGCAACATACAGAAAATAGAAATACTACCTTTCTGAGACATTACTATATTGTGTTAAGGTGTTATACATTATGCATTATGCACCCAACCATATTCTCCTGGCTTAATTGCTGCTTTAGTTTTCCACTCTTGCTTTTACATATGGGTAACTGTATGTATATACTAGTCCAGGGTAAAGTGGCAGTCATTTCCCAAGTCCTTTCCCGCATGTACAGGGAGGCTCGTTTTTTTGCCAGATTAGACATGCTTGTTACAACTTGTTCACCTCTCTCTCTGCCCTTTCAGCCAGAATTCTGGAGTGTAAACATAAAAAAAGTTGATATGTAACATAAATAGAAAATGCATATTTTTCAAGCAACAGGTCCAAGCTATATTTACTGTAGCTAACTTTAAAGTGATTTCCTGGTCAGCATATTTGCAGTGACCTTCAGTCTGATGCCATAATCTCATTTTTCATGCATAACTTGATGTTTTTTCTTAGTCAGATTTTTTTGTTGTGTTTAATCATTCTGCCAAATGATTTTGATGTAGACAATAGGCATATTAAGTGGTGAAGCAGAGTCAGTGACCTTCCCATGCAGCTCCAGTCAAATGTTTTCTTACTGATGCAGTGCAGAATGCACAGCAGACCAGCTGTATCTGCCAGGGGTTCATGGCAACCTTGTTGGGTTTAGCAGCATAAATCTGTGCTTTGAAACAACCCACATGCTTATAGTGTTCATTTTTGCATTTTAAGTTTTCATCTTGTTTCTTTTTTATAAATGTATTAAATGTTTTCTTGGCATTTGCAGGCTATATTCTATATTGCTCATACAGATAAAATAAATTCTATAGCTATAGCACAGCAACAACAGACAAATAATGTTATGAATGTTATTGCATTGATTTATTTATGTGTTTCAGATATCTTCTTAGATCTGCAGACAGTCTTAGATTAGTATAAGGATTGAGTACCATTTTGGAGTGGAATACAGATGAGTTTATAACTGCATACAGCAATCTCACTGCTGAATGCTGTGGAATAAAATACTGGCAAAATTGAGAACTTCTCCACTTTATTGACTTCAGAGAGTGTGTGGTAGGGTGGAATTTCAGTTGAAAACATGGTTTCAGCTTTTTGGAAGAAGTTTTTTTTCTTTTCTAGGAACTACATCAGTCTAAAGACTACTTTCAGGTAGAAGGTGGAGTTTTAGTCCAAAGTAGACTATATCTAGACTGGGAAGGGCACCTTCTAGGTGAAAGGAGAGCCTGTAGAAAAATTACTGGCTGACATGGGTGAGACTTAACATTGACTTGTCTGGCATACGCTGTGCATCTTATAAAGGATTGTGTGCTACTCTTTCAAAAGTGTGCTTGCTGATGGAAAAATGGCAAGCGGCTACTTTTAGACCTCTGAAAAACAAGCTTCATGTTTTTGCCCCCAACATAAAGGTTAAAATTGTGATGTCCTATATGTGCCTGAGTGTAGATTCAAATATTATATACTAGAGTGCAATGTATTTCAAATGTAATAACTTCAGAAACAAGGTGAGGAGACTAAGTGGTGGGGAGGGATTCAAAGTAAATCATCATGTTTGAGACAGAGAAATTTTCAAAAGGGAGATTATTTGATCTTCTGTAATTTTGATCTTGGCTTTTATGTATATTTTTAGATATGTATATATAAAAATTATAAGCATTTAAAGAATTTGTATGAAAATATCCCCATGCACCTTATGTCAACCAGTTAGCCCCGCATTTCAGATGCAGTAGTGTTGGATTTACTTTTGTTTACAAGATAGCTGTACAGTTTTAAAACTGTCATAGATAATTCCTTAGCTAATATACTTCAAATTTTGGTGCTGTGTTTCCTTGGGAATGCTCAGGAGAGACAGATGGCTTTTGTATGAATGAATGAGATGAGTCGTTTGATTGCAAATAGAAACCTGTGTTTTGCATAACACCCCTGCATTGTCAGGAGGCTCATAAGCATCAGGGTACAGCACTGTAGGGAGGGTTTGCAGCATTACAATGAGATGGCCTGGGAGATTTTAATGAAGAGTAAGGAGCAAAAGCATACTATAGCATATGAGCATTGAGAAAACACTTTGGCAAAGCAGTTCTGTTCAGTACTTCACTGGGCATATTTTGTTCTTGTTTGTTTCAGTCATCTATTCCTAGCTTAGCTGTTCAGTAGATCAACACAATAGATGTTTGGAGAGGAGTCAGTGTTCCTTCAAAAGACGTTGAAAGTAAAATGGTATTTGGAGGAGTTGCTGTTTTTGTTTGGGTTTTTTTTTTTTTTTTCAT
>VZTL01021793.1:0-13585 GCA_013400535.1 Scopus umbretta
GAAAAAAAATAAGGGAAAATAAATAAAGAAATAAAATAAAAGTTTACTCTTTGTCACCACTTAGAGTTTTTATTTTCCCTGAAGTGGAAAAGACTTCCACATTCTGTTCTTCAAGAGTTCAGATCTAAAATATACAAAGGAATGCTATTTCAATAGCATTTCCCATTTTTATAGAGAACACCAGAATGAGACTTATTAACACCATATTTCATTGCATATCATTTGGGGGGCGGGGGGGGGAAGCGGGGCAAGCACTTTCTTATAGAACATCAAGAATACCACATAAACTACACAAAAGATTAAGGAGCTCTACTGCACACAGTCCAACTTCATACTCATTTTAGAGAACATGCCACACAGCTGGCACACATTCTTTTAGTGGTCAGTAAGACAGATCTTATACCCAGGTCCAGTTAAACTTACTAAGTTTAGGTACAGGTTGTGTATCCCAAAACTGGTATTTACGTTTGGTAGCCTCATCAATATTCTTTGCTGGGCCTTGGCATGCAGAGAGCAGCTCCATTGCTCTCTGGATGTCTTGAAGCTTCTGCATTGGAATGGCTGGATTCTGCGCACAGAGACAAATGGAAGAGGAAACTTATTGAGTATGTTTACTTTGAACAAATTGTACAAACATGTTCATTTATTTTACTGCTATGTATCCGTTCATGTACTTATCTCATCATGGTTATTTTAGGTATAACCTTTGAAGGCAGGAGGGTGGAAAGCTAGATGGGTAACAGACAAGCAACTTCACAAAATACTTAATAGCTTTGAGTAGTGCTCTCATTTAGCCATGAAACTTTAGCATTTTAAACACAAATACTGCAGTGTTAAGGCAGGATACCAGTATCATGGTAAAAAGCTTCTTATATTTCCTGCTCCCCACCCTCCAGTAAAATACAATAAAAGAGCAAAAAGCAGATCAGCTTAGACATCTAACAGTCTAAACAATCGGTACACACAGAGATGTTTGAAATTGTACTTCACACACACAGTACAAAATAATATTTAAATTCACTATGGTTGGGTATTTCAGGTACACCATATTGCTACAAATATCCACTTTTTAACCCGAGTTATATTGTATCTGCTTTCTATTAGCTTGCAATTATCATAGTAGGTACCTTTCTGCATTGTACCATATGTGCGAGTTAACCATCTTGCCACTAATGCAAATTGTGCCAACATTCACAACTAAAGATAACTTTGATAGAAGCAGACAGACACAAAATAATCCAACTTTCCACTTAAAAGATGAAAAATCTTTATGGAAAAGTTATTTGAAAAGCGTAAAACCTAAGGCTAAGCATTTCTAAACTGAGCTCTTAAACCCTCACTTTTCATCACTCTGAGGAAGCGTAACTGGAATGAGAATTTTACCTGCATAGGCAAGTACAGAGGAATAACTGTAACAGACTTCTAAATCAAAAGGGATTCTTCTCTCCGTCTTTTTTAATCTATTTATTTGCTTGTTTTGTTATCTCCCAAGTGGGAAGTCCTCTTCTGAGGCATACTAACAGCATGCTTGTGTTCAGGTTTTCCCCAGACTGCAGTGCAATAAATACATTTGAAGGAATAGTCTCAAACGCATTGGAAAATTTTAAGCAATTCTGCATACAGATTTCAAGCCAGATTTTTTTTTTTTTACTGAATATCAATGGATCACTGTGTCCATATTTCACTTTCTTTCTAGGATTCGCGTGTTGAAAAACAACCATGAATTACATGTAATAATGATATAAAATTTCATTTGGATGGACATCTGCCTTAGTCACAAAAGGAGTAAAACTCCCTGCCTGTAGCTGAAGCAGACCATCATTTTCGATTTATAATAAAAACTTGTACTTTCTCAACATTATTCACTTTCTTTCATTAAGTATTTCAAAACTTTACCTGTCAGCATGCTTTAAACACTTGTCATCTGAGTAGTTGTGAATTAACATATTTACACACTTTAGAGAAACACTATTGCAGCATAAAAACCCTACCCTATTTCCAGATTACAGTGACATAAGTTACTTTTCTCAACTAAAAATCAATTTGTCTGCTACACACTGACCTGATACAAATACTTATAAAGCCTCTAGATAAATTATCAGTACATTATGATATTACATGTAAATATTGACATACTGTAATTTATTTTGTATGCTTATTTTAAGTCTCTGATTTTCTACATTAAGAAGAAGAAAACAGAAAATCTAGAAAAAAGATGTTAGGTTCTAAAAGATCTTACTAGCATATGTAGGTAAAAAGTTCATGTTCTGGTATTAAATACAACATGGCTAGGGAGATCAGAAGGAATCTCCTTTCCTTTCAAAACATTCAGAGATCAGCCTGGCTAAGAAGTTCACTTTCAGCCCTTTTTGTTTTCCTTTAACGGAAAGCAAGAAAAATCCACACAGAACCTCACACAAATTAGAAAGAAGAGTAAATTTGTTTCAGTTTAGGGGAAATATCTCCTCATAGCACAAGACGGCACTGTTGTGCAACAGTGGGGCTGGGGTACGCAATGCTTTTTTTTGCCTCAGTTTTGGTGACAAGATCTGACCTCAGACCTTTGGTGTCCCTGAGCCTTGTAGCACAGTCTGTGAGACTTCCATTAACCACATCAGGAGAGAAAGTTAGGGACCACTTAGCAAAATAATCATGCACAGGTCTGTAAGAAGAGACCTAGATGCAACTGAGGGTGCTGAGGGAGCTGGCTGATGTTACTGCAGCTAGCATCTGTCAAGTTTAAAAGGTTATAGCACTTGGTGGAGGTTCCTTATGACTGGGAAAAGGGAAATGTCACACCCATCTTCAAGAAGGCAAGGGGAAGGATTTTGAGAATTCAGGGATCAATACTGCTTAATGATCTGGACGTGACAAAGAGTGCTTTCTTTGCAAGGTCACAGATGATACCTAGTTGGGAAGAATGGTTGATACACTAGACTGCAGAGCTGCTATTCAAAGCTACTTTGACAAGCTGGAAACAGAAACTCCATGATGTTTGACAAAGGCAAACGCAAAGTCCTGCATCTGGGACATAAAAAGCCCATGCAGTGGCAGAAGCCAGCATTGACTGACTAGGAAGCAGCTTTGCAGAAAAGAACTTGGAGGTCCCAGTGGGCAGAGAGCTGAACATGAGCCAACAGTTTGCTGGCCCACAAAGGACAGCTGCATATTGGGTTGTACCAGTAAGACTGGCCAGCAAGGCTTCCCCTTTATCTTGCACCCCTGAGAACACATCTCACTGTTTGTGGTTCCCCATTACAAGGAAAACGTTGACATAGTGGAGAGAGTTCAATGGAGGGCCACCAAGATGACTGGGGGGCTGAAGCGCATGACATACAAGGAGAAGATGAGAGACCTTGGTTTGTTCAGCCTTAAGAAGAAATGGTTAAGGGAGTAGAAGAAATCTTATTGCTGCCTAATGGGAGGATGTAAAGAAAACTGAGCCAGGTCTTTTCAGAGGAGCACAATGATAGAATAAGAAACAATGGACACAAGTTGCAAACCAGCAAAATCCATTTAGATATAAGGAATTACGATTTTTTTAACCACAAGCATAGTAAAACACTGGAATAGGTTGCCCACAGAAGTCGTGGAGTCTCCATCCTTGGAGACCAAACAACCCGATCTAGGCCTGAGCAACCTGATCTAGTTGGATTTGCTCTAAGCAGGAGGTTGGTCAAAAGACCTCCAGAGGTCCCTTCCAATCTAAGTTATTCTGTGACTATGTTGTGTAGGCCGTTGGTGGCTACAATAATGACTTGATAATATTGCAGATCTGGCAAGCTTCATTTGTGTCAGCGTGGACAGTCTACATCCCTGGGACTTGCAATGGAGAGAGATCAAAGTCTTGCAAGATGGGCAGTGAAGTGTCCTAAAGGTCATCATAAGCATACAATGCTAACAAGCATTTATTGCTGTGGTTACACTCACGCCAGTGTTCAAAAAGTCCAATATCACAAATAAGAGAGGAAGAAGCCAAGGATACTCACTCTTCTGTTTTTCTCATCTCCAGACCGGTAAACATGTTTACTAACTCACCTGACCTCAAAATCACTTCCCATGAGTTCAGAAATCCCATTGAGTATTACCTGATGATCCTGCATATATTCTCTTAGAGGAAAGTGACATTGTACACCTCACCTCAAAAATACTTTGTAAATCTCTTTTCAACCAGGAACCAGCAAATGCTAAAAGCCTTTTTTCTATAATATATTTAAAATAGCACAAGGAACACAAAAGCTACTCACTTGAGTAGCAGAGAACATAAGTATCTTTCTCCACACTGACCCAGATCAGCAGTCTAAGATGCCTTCAAAAAATCTAAAACAGGAAAGTTGTCCAAGACACAGAAACGCGTCTACTGATTGGTGTGTACACCTGAAACACAGCAGAGAAGGCAAAAAACCCCCAGCCAACGCTGATACATTTGCACTAGAGAAAAGTGGAAGCGATATAAGAATAGCAAAAGCTTTAGCTGCCTAGAGCTTGAGAGAAAGACCTAAATAAGAGCTTTTATTTTATGCCAATAAAAGATAAAATTTTGTTACATTGCTAACAAACTGGCTAAACAGTAAAATAATCATGAAGAGTGCCACTCTAAGTACACAACTTGAAAGAAAGATACGCTTCCAGATTTGCAAAACACATCATGCCAGAGAAATAGTGTGCAAGACTGCAAGGTGCCGAGGAATAAAATCTTGCACATGAGAACAAAAAGAGTGAAGCAGCTTCCTTTTAATGCAATTGGAGGCAACATATGGAACAATAAGTTTGGTCAGCAGGGAACCAATGAACTTCCAGGATACCACAGCAATGAACTATGTCTTTATGTTAAATGGGCCTTACTACAATTCTAAAAAAGTTTGAGCTTACTTGGTTATCGCTTGCAAAGTCTTCTGGTATCAGCAGTTCATGCCACGTGCTTTATAGAAACACAGTATCAAAACATGTGGTGAGATCAGAAAGTACCTAAGATCTCTCTACCTATTTTAAAGTGTCCCCTGTGCCAAATGTGCCCATTCAAAGCAATAGCGGTGACACAGAGAGGATCTAAAGGGACAACACAAAATCTATCAGTACGCTAATGAGCCAGGACACAACTTTTTACCCTAAAATTAGTTGATAGCCCCAATGTATTTGACAAATCTTACAGGGCGAATAGTATTACTGGTACAACAGTGTAACTTTCTCCACATTAATCTGATAAAGTGAATACAACTACTTCAACATGCTAAACGGTCCATAAACTTTCTTATCATCACATTATAAAATTCAGTTCTCAGGCTTAGACTTCTCTTGAGATAAAAGCTGTATGTTAAAAAGTCACCGTTTCGTATTATTCACTGTTCATTCACAACATGGTAGTCAAAAGCACATAGACAATGTTATTTTATCACAAAGCCCACAAAGATTGTACATGCCCTCACATAATTTTGCATTCTTGTTTACAGCAGAGGCCTTTCAGATGGCAAAAAGTGTCTTCAGTCAGTATCTCCGTGTTGGAGATTACCACATTTTATGTAAGATGACATGCTGCTTGTTTACCCAAATGAGACTCTGGTTAGCACAGCAGGTACACCTTCCCTCCTACTGCTCATGCTTGCCATGAGACAGCATTATGCTGTACAAGTTACTGAAACTGCACTAAGCCAAGTTAGATGGTGGCTAAACTAAAGGCAATGCATCAAACACAAAATCTATCTAAAAGCGTTACCACTGCAGATTAAGATTTCCTGTGACAAAGCTGTCACTAGCCTGAGTTCTAACTGCTGGAAAAGAAAGACAAAACACCTCCTCCTCTGCTTTTCTCACAGTACACCACCATGGTGGGGATGATAACTCTCCAGCTAACTTCATACAGTCTGCACCAGGTCTTACCTTGCTTCTGTCTCTATTCAAGACAGTAACTATTTGCTTAATTCTGATGTGTTAAGGCAGAACTATCAACTCGCTTTTACGAAAAGCAACACACAAATTAAAATTAAATTAGAAAGCAAGTACAAATTAAAACAGAACCAGGCTCTCACTTTTGAAGGCTGTTGAATTTTAATCTCCTGGGAGTCAGACGCAGAATCTGATTTGGTGCCTCCAGAATTTGGTTTCTCCTTTTTTCTCTTCTGCTTCTTTTTCTTCTTCTTCGCTCCCAGATCCCCTCCAGGACTTCTGCCAGAAATTCAGAGAATGTGCAATGAGAAAAATCAATACCACCGAGCTTAAAATTTTTTAAAAAAGTTAAATATGGAAAAAACAGCATTTTAATACGAAAAATCTAACAGCAGTTTGAATGTGCAGAAAAGGCAGGGGAAAGGAAGGAAGGGGGGAACTGAGAGCATTGATGAAAAACTTCCTGCAAGTGCTTTCCAGTATGTTTTATACTGGGACCCCAGCACAACCAGGTGTTGTGACACACTAATGTCAAATTGTGACACTATGTAACAGCTTCTCCAGGCTATTACTGGGCACAAACATGAAATGACCAAGTTCAACAGAGGTTGGAGGAACTCAGGAAAGTGCAGGAACTGAGGAAAGTAACCTCCTTGGAAATTCAATTAACTATTAGTTGCCCAGTATTTTTTCCCCATCAGGTTCAATCATCAGGCACATGTGAATTTGAGAAAAATCCAAACAAAAACATTCTGTTTTCAGGGCATTTTGTTTCTAACTTAAGTAGTGATGAGACTCTTGCTGAAATCTCAGTAAGAAACAACACAAACTAACCAAGTATTTGTGCTTTAAAAGAATAAATATAATGAGGTCAGCTTTAAAAAACAAAACACAATGTATACATTGCACTTGCAGATTCTGACATTTTTTGACTATTGATAATACAGAATCTCCTTGAAGGAGATTCTAATTTGACAAATTATCAAGATATGGAATCAAGATTAGATCAGAACTTGCAAAGTGTGGGAGGGGTTGGCAACTCTCAGAACGCAAAGAAGGAGGCAATGAGTCAGTTAACACTGAATCCTCTTCAAGAGGTTAAGCTCCCAGCAAAACCATACATACATAATGGAGCTCAAGACAGGTATTGGGGTTTGGGGTGAGGTTGGGTATTTTTCACTGGAAAAGAAAAAAGTCAATGCAACAAATAATTGTTTAATTATGGAGGGGGGAAAAAAAATCAGATATAATGCTGGCAAACCAAAAGAAAGAGAACTCAGAAGAACATAACTGAAGTTATTAAGATCAACGCCTTTGTAAAGGCCACGTTATTCACTGAAACATGCTCTCTTTCAAGATTATGACGTCCAGTCTTAGCATCTATACCTTGTCAGAGCTGAAGTCAGCAAGAAAACACCCAAAGTCCAATTGGGAGGCCAAAAGCCTGCACTTAATCAAACATGCAACTAAACAAAGACTCATTTTTGTGAGACCATCTCCAGAGCAGCCTGTAGCGAAAGATCAACCCTGAGAAGTCCTTAACATTCACAGTTACATTGAATTAAGTTATGCTCCCAGAAAGAGGGGAGAGAGTTATAAATGCAGCACCCTCTGGGATCAGACCAAGGAGTTACTCAACAGACAACAGTGTAGCAGACCAAAACTCACACAGGAGAGAGAAGAGAATTTGTACTATTTACTAGAAGTCTGCAGAAACAAAAGATGGAATTGTGTAAGTGAGGCAGGGAGAAAATTTTCTGTTGCAAAATGACGACACTGCCTGATCACCTACATGATTCTGTTAACAGTTTCTACACTCTCAGTTTAAAATAATCAAATTTAAATCTATTTGAAGGCCTGTATACCGAGTTGACATTTTGTACAGAATTCAAACATAGAACAGACCCAGAGGCCTGGCAAGAGGTTATAAATATGAGAGAGTGAACAACCAAACGTGTACGAGAGCTAGGACTTCACCAGCTCTGACAAAAGCGAGATAAAAATACTGGGGAAAGCGATTTCACCTTTGCTAAGACTCATTCAATGAGGTACTCTTCTACTTCCTTGAACTGTCCACAAACTTTCCGCTTTTCCTCTAACATCTCACATACAGCAAACAAATGATGCCACCGTGTCCTTCAGCAGACTCCCAAGGGCTTTTGCGTTGAGCATAAGTCTACTAGGAGTTGCAGCAAATGCCGTTCTTCAACAGGCACCCTCAGCAGGCACGAGCCCCGAGTCGCACCGGTGCAGCTCACTTCTCTTCTTGCCTTTCAGCAGGAGCCGGCCCCAATTACACCACAGGGAATTCTGCTCACTGGGATTACCTGAGGGTCAATGTTTTATTTAGTTTGGCGAAATAATGAACGACTGTACTCAAAAAAAAGTTTGGCAGCTGTGGAGAAAGAGCAGCTTTGCCAAGCTTTACTAATGGTATCCCCAGTTAAACTGTACTTTTACCAGGATAATCTTAGTTCGTTCTTTGACCAGCTCAATGTCTTTTTCATATAGAAATGCATAATTTTTTTAGCGGGGAAAGAGGGAAGACAGGACTAAATTGCTGTAAAATATACATAGCATTTAAAACTACTCATTTTTAAAAAATCTTCCAAAATCCCAATCCTTGGCTTATGACCTTCAGGTTTAGAGCTCTCACACTGCCTCTTGCAAAATAAACACTGGTATCTTTGTCTGACAGGTTATCCAGGGACTGTTCAGAGCAGTTATTTATACATAGTCTCCTGCTTAGGTCAGGATTTTTCTACTGTTACAGTCCACAGAATGTAAAAAGAGGGTTTAAAGAGAGATCCACTTGTCCTTCAACTATTTAGGCATGCCTGCAACCCAGAGATTTGGCAGCAGGCAGCACGCAGAAACTTCTACTGAGTAAACAGGTTTGTCCAACACAAGTTACAACCAGAGATACCTAGCAAATTAGGGCAAAAGCAAAAGCAAAAGATCTCAGGATTTTTGCTCCTTCATACTCTGCCTTGAAAAGAAAGACAAGGCTCTGAAACTGGGAGTGAGAATGGCTGGGAAGGGAGGAACTTTGTTGCTCAACTTGTAGTAATTACACTGGACATGCAAAGGTAACAAGATTAAAAGTGAAGAGTCCTATTAAAAACTTTTCTCTTAATTAAACATTCTTGTGTGTTGACTAAGATCTGAGTTCTCCTCTGCCTAGTCAGATACATCATATAGGTGTATCTCGTGAAATGTATCTCACTCTTAGAAGTTTGGGGGGAAAAAAAAAAAAAAAAGTTTCCCACTTCTATGAAAGCTGACCTTTAGGCGTGAAATCTCTTGCTGAATTACTATGCTACTGTTGAAGTGACACAACTCGGAGCACAGGTCCCACGGGAAGCAGGAACAGGATATGCAACTTGGGTTGATGCTATGGCTAGCTGTCAGGCCAGGAAACCTAACCTTTTCATGCATCTGTCCCAGTCCGGCCCACCACACAGATCACAGATGGTTATACTAAGAAAAATATGCAGTGTTAGACTTGGGAAAGATTTTGACTGTGTCAATCTAGTAGAGACAGGCTTATACCAGGAGCACTTTACCGACAGGAGGGTGAGCCTACACACCGAGGCTGAGCTGCACCTAAGTGCAGACATGGTCTAAGATATTTTTAACTGCATCTATGATGATGGTTTTTGTCAGTCTCATGAATAAGAAAGAAGGAAGGCCAGAACAAAAGTGATGTGCAAATCAAAATTCAGATGAGGCAAAAGAAGAGTCAAAAGACCTCATTCTGCCCCAAAGACTTAACCTTGCCACAGAAACCAGCTGAGGATATGACTCCGAGACAGTCACTTAGGCCCACAGTTCTACGATTTTGTCTGCAAGTTACAAATGCAAGCCCATGATCCCACCCACATACCTTTCCACTTATGTACACACATCTGGTGTTTTGCATGAATGTGAAAAAAAGACTTTTGCTTCTCCCTGCATGTGTTGGTTTTTTGGTTTGGGTGGTTTGTTTTTGTTTGTTTTTTTTGGGGGGGGGGTGTTTTGGTTTTTTGGGTTTTTTTGGTTTTTGTTTTTTTAAACTGAAAAATGGGGATACTTACTGCATTAGGGGAGAAGTGTGGCAAAGGCAGAGGAACTTACTTCATGGAGCTCTGAGAATAAACATGAAAAGCTGAGACCGAAGAATCAGGAGGAGCGTGACAGTTACCCTAATCAGGTGGTCAAACTGTTTTGGCTCCCTTGGTTTGATTTGAGATTCTTTCTCACTGAATATTCATCAGTGTTATTTTAATTGCCTTTTTGAACACTAAATTCTGCTTTAGCATAAACAGCTTTTTGTAAAATCAACATCTGTTTTAAATTACATGGAATAGTAATTTTAAGTTAGCAATTTCTCAAATTTAAAACCAAACATGTACTTCAGGTGTTTATTTTTAAGCTGCAAAGGCCTAGGCCTGTGTGGGGTTTTTGCCTTCACAGTATTTTTTTCTCTCTCTGTGCATAAGTGAGGTTGCAAAACTACATTTCTGAAGACATTATACAGACCTTTTCGATGACAAAAATCAGATCTCACGTATATGGGCAAGACTCCAAAATATTTCAGAGTAGTATTATTTATACTAGGGTTGTCCTTGGTTCATAAAGGAAATGGAGGCTTAGATGCAAAGGGCTTTCCTATTGCTGTATTAGACTACCACCACTTCAAGAGAATAAGAAGGTCCTGACCAGAAGGGCTTTATGTCCTTCAAATTCCACTTACTAACAAACCACCATTATTAACAACCTCTCTGGATGAAGATCTCATTTGCATACATTTCAGGACTCGGAAAGGCAAGTTTTTTGAGCATGAAAACCTAGTAGCAATGCCTTAAAACCTAACACAACAGATATTCCTCAAAGCTCTGCATGTTTCCTCTGCCTCTCGCTTCAAGTCTGTAAGGCTGCACTCCAAGATGTAAATCTTGCCTGCTAAAACTGAGCACTGCCTCCAGGACCTTAAAAATACATATTTTTTTTTTTTTTTACGTCTAAAAGTAGTGCTGGTTATAAAGCTGCCATTTAACAATAATCAAAGGGGTATACTATTAAAACATTCAAAGTAAATCATTTGTGAGGGTTGAGTGGCATTATTTAAAGGTCATACTTTTTCCACATCTGTTTACTAAATGTTTTGTGCCCATAGCCTTTCTGCCATTTAGTATAAGGAGCTATTTAGAATGAACTGAGAGACCTGAATCCACCCTGCTGAGCCTAGCTTTGTAAGGTGCAATAAATTATTTTTTTCTACATACACACTAACAAAGCTACTTTGTAAACAACACTTTATTATGAAACAGAACAAGTACAGCATAATGCATCTAGCAGGAACAAGCTGCAGACACAGAATAGGAGAACAGCAATGAGTCACACAACATACATAATCCTGCATCTAAAAAACAGGAGCAGAAACAGAGGACAAAGACATTTGCACAGTTGAGAACCATAAAATGGTATATTCTGTGCTCAAGCACATAAAAAAATAACAAAATTAAAAAAAAAAATCAAAGCCATACATATATATACAAACCATGTTTTTTTGTGGTCAGTATTTTAAGGACCTCTTTTCAAATGTCAAGAAACAGCTTGAAAGTAACTTCATTTACAAAGCAATACTACTAGAGACTGACATGGAACACATACTCTAGCTACCTCCTCCTAAAAAAGTGAGGGTTAAAATAGCATGAGATTAAATACTGAATGGCAGCAATGGAAACCATTCAGAATTTAGCAAGTCAGTTGACACAGTCATAGTCTCAAGTAGTAAGACTCAAGTTGTAAGCATAAATTGCTTAGGTATATAAAACCTAATCTAAAAGCTCAAAGCAAACTTTGAGGCTACCTCAAAAATTAATACACTATGATAGGGAGAAAACAGGGAATAACTAGGCTCCTAGTACCATGGCTTAGTCTCCCAGATCAAGAGCAGATCTTTGTGTTTGCTGTAATTTAGGATTTTTCTTTTCAGTTGATGGAATTTGTTTGAATACTTCAGCCTGCAGACAAAAAGTAGCAAACAAGATTCTCAAAGATTACAGGAAAATAAAGTAATTTAAAAGTCAATATTAGACTTTGTGCATTAGACACACGGTAGAAAACTGATACTAGTACTTAGAGGCTTTTTCTACTGGAATGACCTACCACTGATTTAATTAAACTTCATATTACTTGGAAACATTCACTTTCTTATTCAAAGATTAATAAATCGGGATATTCAACAAAAAAAACAAGTTTTGGGGATACCAGCATACAGCCCACAGCAGTTGTCCCTCAGAGCTCAGCGAGACCCACGTTGGAGTAGAGCAGCAAGCTGCGATTCAGAACACACCAAAGTGCAACTCTTTGTTCCCCAGCTGCTTCTCACACACTGCTGCTGCACCCGCTGTCAGAGCAGCCCGAGCGCATAGCAGCAAGCCTGGCTACACTGCAGAGGGCCGCTACAGCTTGGTCACGCACGCAAACCAAGGAGGAAACTGGAGTAGGAATAAGGTACGAATGAGTTCTAGACGGGCATCACCTGGCTATTAGACAATCTCACCTGGCACGTCAGGTTGGCTTCTACGAAGAGCAGTATGATTCTCTGCTCTTAGCGGTGTTACTTTTACGTATTTGGGAATCGTCAACTGTGGCATATTTACGCAAACAAATGTAACAAGAGCCCCACAATAGCTAGACACTATTTTGTCCCTTTTCAACATCCCAGATTTATATTACTGTATTTTTGACACAACTGTTTCAGCGCACACACCACAAATTCACTAACAGAGCAGCAAGCATCGAAGTTTTCCCCTTTCCTGCCTTTTAGACAAGTCAGTCCTCCTAAGTCTCTTTGATTTCTCTTGCCACATTCAAGATGCAGAGCTGCTTGTTGCCAAGCAAATCCTAGGGGCAGGAGACGACAAACAGCGTACATCCTCAAATATCAGTCACCTACAGAAATGCTCTCCACCAGATGAATCAGAAATTCATGAGGAAGATGTTTGTGTAGCGGTGTATAGATTAACCCATTTCTATTTTAGGTTACTCTAGCCACTCCTAGTTGCGACAACAAAGCGTTTTCTCTGCAATCATATTTTCTAACCCCTCAAAAAAAAAAAAAAAAAAAAAGGGCAAAAAAGTAAATCTAAATGAAGCCGGTTTTTAAAACGCCTTCCTTCCACACCCCTGCCCCAGCAGCCCCCAGCTGCAGAGCCAGCCAGACCCTTGGCACCCTGCGCGGGGACGGAGCCCTGCTGCAGGCAGCAGCCGAGCGCCGGACGGGTGCAAGGGGCCGCGTTGCTGCCGGCTGCCTCCCCTGCCAGCTCCCGGGCGACTGGAGACGGCGCCTGATCCGCAGCGTGGGAAGAGCTAAGGCGCAAGATTAGCGGCGAAGGAACTACAACCAGGACAACAGCGTTCGCTCCGGCTACTGCCGCGGTAAAACACGCGCGTTCTACTCTCCACAGCGTGTGGATTTAGAGGCGATCTTTCCTTTCGGACAATAGGTGACGTTGAGGAGGAGCGTCTGCGGGACAGACCGACACAGGCGATGCCCGGACAGGTCCCCAGGCCGGGGAGCGGGGGGGTGCGCGGCCGCCCGCCGGAGGGCTGGCCCGAGGGAGCCGCTGCGCCGCAACCAACCGAGACAAGTCGGGGAGCCCGGGGGCATTTCTCCAGAGCGCCGTGACCCACTACGGGGAGCTTCCTACCG